>JAECUM010025662.1:0-15079 GCA_016617855.1 Megalonaias nervosa
ATATATATATATATTACAAAATCACTTTGCTGATACCAACAATACAAATATATTGAAAAAGCCCTGATGGATTAAAGTTCTTATTACTGGTCTTCAACTAATATAATGACCATATTTTTGTATGCACGTTGAAAAGTAATGAATGGAGAAAGATTAAAGCAACAACTTGAATCAGTATAAAGTATTCTCCCTAGTGTTAACAGTTGCCAACATCATTATGAATGTGTTATATCCAAATAATCCAAAACTGCTGTTTAACAGACTTATTCATCTATGTTCATAAAGCCTTCACTGACAATATTATACATACGGGTTATTACTGGATTTATTTCAGCAAGCTCCTAAGTTATTTGTTCTGTTGTGTCCATATAAGGACAAAATAGCGCTATTTATCTATATCATATACTCATCGATTTTCTACCCACAAATGAGCCGGAAGTTTACTGTCAAATCCAAAAGTAGAGAAATGATACTGTCGTTTTCTCAGCACGTTTTGCCATACTCTGAAGCGCGGCTGGAACTACTTTTTATTCTAGGTTTCCAGGTTAAAACCAAATAAGCGTGAGTAACTATACCACATTTGATATAAAAATGTAAATATCAGCATTCTCTTTAATACATCAGTACTATCTAACTCCAACAATTTGTCTAATCCGTCTGTAAATAACTTCAAAATTAATGTTTTCATTTTCACGCCAAGTCCCCATCAGAGCAAAGCACAATATCATGAATGAATCAGTTTAAATGCTAACATCTGGGCATAAGTGAGACACATTCTTAGTTATTCAGCATGTGAAGTCCTCCCCAATGCATAATTTCATATTTCATAACAACTGTCAATAACATATATGGCTCTGCTGCCCACATATGTCGAAACACTCATGATATTAACAGAGATGCTAGTGAAAGTGAGAGTGACTTGTTACACACGCTTCATTCGTAAAATTTATTTTCATGTACGAATGAGCTGTTCAAAAGATGTAATTTGGTTTGTGACTTGAGATTACTGTCGCATCAGAAAAAGTGAAATGTTGACCAGTTTCTTTTCTCAGTTACATTTGTGGACTTATTCTAAAATTTCTCTGAAAATGTATAAGTATATAACAAAGGAATCTGCAAATATAAGTGGAGTCCATTCACACCATCTCTAATACCTATTAATGATACTGTAATTCCATAAAGGTAAGCAAAATCCTTCGGCCCAAAAGTACAGATCTGTTATGGTGGAAACATGACCATTGGAGATTTTGGTTATATTAATCTTGAGCAATATCGAGTTCAGAGAGGATGGATACTGTAGCCGTCATCAAAAACAAGGCGTGACGTCACATACTACACAGCGTAGCACCGCTCCCAGAGAGAAATTATTTGAGACAATTTCCGAAATAATATAAAATATCACTGTTATATACAAAGGTGGAGAGTGTTATGTTTGCAATTATGGAATGAAACAGGCTGTAATATTTGTTTGTTGAGTCTGCATAATTGATGCCAAATTGATTAGGAATGAAAGAATCCCTCACAATCGCTTATTGAACTAGTGTTATTGACGTCGAATTAAAATGCTATGCAAAGTTCAAAGATGGGTGAACAAGTGCTTTTTGTTTAACACCGACAGCAAGAGATGAATTTTTATTTATTTTACCTAGAGTATTAATATTCTTTTTCTAATCGTTCAGAAATATCTTGTAATCCGATCAAGATTACTGATATAAATTTTATATTCATAAGGAATACTAAAATGTTTCAATGTCATGTAGGACTCAGTGAATATGCCCGGTTTAAAGTCAGTCCGATCCCCTAAACCTATCCCCACCATCCCAGCTTACGCTTTGTTCCCACGTTGTATATTAAATCAATTTTTATTTAAATGTTCCTACAAGCTTAAGAAGACATTATTTGAAATTACACCCTGACAGAGTGCGTTTATTGTTTAGTTTGCTAATGCTTTGGTCAATGCCTTTTCGACCTGTTGCACCCTTAGGCAACGATTGTATTTAAAGCTGTGTTAAATGCTCAGTGTATTACGCAGTTTATATTTCATATTATTCAGTACAGTAAGACAATTCTTTCAATGACCATTACGCAGAATAAAATACCACATATGAATAATCAATACACCCAGTCAATTACCAGAACGTGACGTCATCGACTGATATATGTTAAATGTTAAGTGTCACTCATTTTTGTTTTTTTTATTTTCGTTTATTTCAGTCGATCTATTGTTTTAACGATAATCATACTCTGTAAAATCCTACATATAAAGAATCAATTGACCCAATTACTCATCCTTGATACGTGATGAGCGAAGAATGTTACATGACTTTAGTTGCAGAAGTCCCACTTTATGCGAGGAAGTTGTAATGTTATTAAAAACTAAAGTGTCAATGTAAAAATAGAGATACGGAACTCTTTTGAAGACTTTGCTTTGGATTTCTAAAATCGTGTTATTAACCGAGATGAATTTTATGATAGATACATTGAGAGTATATGCGTTTTTAGAGTTGATATACAGAAATAGTTTATAGGACACCAGGAAACATTATATTATCACGAGTTGTGAAGCCACGAGTGACGTACAAAATATATCCACTTCAGGTCTGAAATCTTGCACGTATACAAAACTGTAGATTTTCTTTGTGTTATATACTTTTAAAGCAAAACCTTTTATTTGAATGACTTTCTCCATTTTGTGTCGATGCGATAGATGGTTGCATTATTACAAAGATAAAACGGAGTTCCGAACTCTTACAGTAAGTTTATTACAGATAATTTTTACAAATTTAGATTGTACTTATGATTCAGATTATGTATTTTGTTAAATTATTGAATGTTTTCATATGAAAGGAGGAAATGGTTATTTACGTTGGCACATTTTATACGTGGATTTATACAGATAACCATGGCCAGAAGTGGAGATACAAAAATGACAGAACGGTTAACATATATCAGAGCCGAACGTTATTGTGGTTTTCTTGAAGCACTTTGGTTTATATTCTTTTTTAGTTTTTAATATCTGCATTCAGACGTGAATTTTTTACGTGTCTGCAAGCTTGCAGTCAATGTCGGTAACCGACTCGGCGCTCAAGGTTCGATTGTCACTTATCAGTTTGCAATTGACACTAATCAATGCCTGATTTCTTTATCATTTTAGACATGATTATGAATGTAATGAAATTTAAACGACTACGTGAACATTTGCATTACCATATGCAATATTACCATGTAATCAATAGTTTTGTTTCTTAAAAATGTTTACCGTTTGTGGTTGATTGTAACAGGTATACGATACAGAATGAGTGACAGAATATCGAAAAGCAACTGTTAGTGTAAGTTCAGTTCCTGACAATTTGCACGATTCATGATGTGGAAAACTAATTATAAGAGGTGAATATCTGAAACAGGTTTTGTATTGTTTAGGGTTCAGTTTTACGCATTATTGGCTGCCCCTTTATTAATTACATAAATGTGTATTACAAGGTTAACAGTCTTGATACATTTTATAATTTATTCATTCTCATGAGCAGATAAAGTGACGAAAAAATGAATAAAGAAAATGAAATAGGTCTAAATGTGAAAATACAGGTCTTCATAACATGCAGAAGGGCAGATATAATTCCTACGTGGAAAAAGACATTGAAAGTATTATCGTCAACGTGCCTACAAAAGTGATGTTTGGTCTCCCACTGACATATTTCCTTGTATCATTATTATATATATAATTTTATTTTACAACTAGATTTACTATCATAACAATTTTTAAGTACATTCAATGTCATTTCATTCTACAGGTACTCGTGTTATTCTTTAATTTTAATTTGCCATTATTTGAGTTCCTTCTTTTGCATAAAAGCATGGTTTTATTGGTTCCTTGCTGATTTCGGACCAATCAAGATAAAATCCGCTTTCGTTCTACAGATGGTAGCTTTGCATACAATTATTACATTGATCTTGCGTACAGTATTACTCAGGGAACAATATATAACTCTGAACTGTTTCATTTATAGCTGACCCTGCACGTAAGAACGAGCTGCACGAACACGTAGATGTATATCACAAATAATAGCAAAATAATGTGATTGCAACAATGTTGACTTTCAATTTAAGTAAATTATTTTTCATTTAAGGACTTACGTGTTTCTTGTGTTTGTTTCTCAGTAATGCAGTTTAATCCAACTCGTGAGCTGAATTGGTACCCGATACCTAGCCACAGCCGCAAAAATGCATTGTCTTGTATGGTGTACTAATTGGCAAAGCATATACACGTCTTCCAGATGGACACAACAACATCATGAATGGTACTAGTCATTGGCAGTGTCATATTATTTTTCGTTCGTATCGTGTATATTTTGATGATCTTGGCACAGAAGATATAGAATGACTGCAAACCATACTTTACTAGCTAAACCCACACTCTTTTGTTATCAGATTAATACAATCACTTTTTAATGGAAAAAGGGCGTATTGCCCATTTGAGATAAAGCGATCGATATGTTGGAAGAGCAATGGGTATGACCCTCATGTTTAATCAATGAGCATTGAATGAAGGCTATCGTTCCGACGGTCTTGTCGTATCCTCCGACCAAACATAGCTTGTTGAGAACATACGGTGATTAATTCGTTTCTTACGCTATGGCCGCAGTAATAGACCGGATTTTGTTATTTCAAGGTTGTATATTTGTTAACTTTATTGACGATACACTTGAACACTTTCTCGGGTATTTCCATGTAAAGCCATGCTGCTGAATAAATACCTGAATCAATCAACTTTTATATAAAAAGGTTTGTATAAATGATATGCAAAAGCCTATAATTCGCTAACAATAAAATGCTATGTATACTCCTTAAGAATATAGAAGGGCCTGCTCAAATTTTAAATTCAGATATTTAGTAAATGGTTAGAGCTTTTCTCTTAACACATTTAAACCAGAGTCAACATTTATAAGTCGGTAATGCAATACAAATCATCGTCCCATGCTGCGTAAGAGCAACACATTTATACATGAAGTAACCCAGCCAAGCATGTATGTATAATATATTCTGGTTATGACTCTTGGTGTGCGTATATCAAGCTTTACCTAAAATACTTCTATCTTTAGGTGTTGTACAGCGAGATAATATCGAAACAGCTGAACGCTGTCTCTTAAAATCACAATAATATACGTCTCCAAGAGATCGTGTTCTTTTCGCGTTACCATAATGACTTACAATTATACTGTTATCTTTCAGTAATTATAAGTTACTACATTTGTATGGGAAAATATGAACGAGTTTTTCGGATGGACATACTGCATGACCTTGGGAATGCAGTATATCCATCCGACAAAACGAGTTCATATTTGCACCTACAAATGCAGTAACCTTTTTATTATATGCTCATATTCTTATTCTACCTAAGGCTTAACTACGTAAACAAAATTACACTAAAAGAAACAAAGCAACTGAATTTATGGCGTATTCCAAACTAAATACTAAAGTGCATATACAACAGTATGCAAAAACAACAATATTAATGAGCACATGACTCAGCCAAGATAAATTTTAACTTAGTCGCACGCTAGACATCACTTTCGGAAGGAAATGGCGTTTTGGTCTACTTAAAATTTAAATTTAGAGTCATATTATATATGAATGAGCAATGCAACAACTTTTCCATTTTATCTGGAATTAATAGATTTTGGTAGTTTTGTCGTTTCTACGAAATTTCGTGATTATGGACTGGATCTATTTGTGCTGATTCTACGTGAAGTACATCGGATTTCAGCAGCGAGGGAGAAGCGTGTTGGCATCTGTAAGTTTGCTTCTGTTCTGTAATTGAATATATGGAATCTTACTGTGGGACAAATATGAAGTTGTTCAATTGTAATTATCAAAAGGACCCTTTGGATAATAACGCTAATTTCATTTTGAGTGCGGTAAGGAGGATGTAATTGCAATTGGAATGTAGTAAAAATTACAGTACAATTTTGAAATGGGTAATCAAGCTCTACAACCCATGACATGGCTCATGTAATTTGCATTTGCAGAACTAAGAAAGTACATTTTGAGAAAATTCAGGATGTAAACATGTACGTATATCTTTTGCCATTCTTTTTTTTTTTTTTCTGCTTCATTTCTCTTTCCTGCAAAAAGACCACAGACAATAAGAATTACTTTTCCATTAAGAGGCTAAGTGTCATTAATTCTTAATATGTATTTTGGAATCCCATAAAACATAAAAATAGCAGTCAATCTTTTAATGGTTATATTTCTCAAATGCTTTGACTGCGTTCTATTAACTACCTATATTTACATCTTCTCTTGTCTTCCCCGTTACATATTTTTATCCATTTTTGTAAAGCTATTCATATCGCCCTGTTCTTCTTTTTATCCCATTTCCTTAAACTTGTTCATTTTTTAGGCTCTCTTTTCCTTGCATTCATTATCTATTTCTAATCACCTGTTATGCCGGTATTCGTCTTGTTTATTTTCAATATCCTTAAACTGTTTTTTTTTTTCCAAATGATTTATGTGTGTCAACTGTATGTTTTATAAGTGCTAACTTGTATTTTGTTTAACCTATTTCTAATTTTCACTTGATACATACTATTTTTCATTAAAGAGCTATCAATTTTTTATTTCACTCTTGGTCTATCGATCGCACATTATTGAATAAAATCAATGTAACTTGGAAATAGTCTGAAAATAATTATTTAATATATACCATACTTTTACTTACTCTTGTAGTGTCTCAATTAAAAAACATACATGTACTCTGCTTCACTCGTTCTTTTTGCAACTTTATGTTAATATTCTTTTCAAAGGATTTAACTTTTTGAAAAAAATTTCACTTACTTTTCTCTGTGATACGACCACATGTGATAACGAGGCTTTGGTATCTTTCGTGAAAAACTATGGTCTTGCTGTTGTTAATATATAGCCTAAATCTCAACATGCCATAATGTTTTGCTTCTATTTTTGTTCAGCATTTTCCAAGATCGGACTGCTTTTGGCATGTTCAGCAAGTGCATATATGTCTAGATATTCAAAATGCATCATGCTCTCCATAATTATGCAGCAAATGTCCATAATTATCCAAGATTTGTTTACATATTTTTAAATAACAATATGAATGTCTCACCTGTTATATGTCACCAGATTCACAACACCTGCTACACTCTGTCGTATTGTTTGTATTGTTTTTTTTTTATAATATGTTGATCCATTGATATGTGACCTTGTAGCTTAAAATCTATAATGTTCTTGAATGTCATTTCTTGGCTTTAATTGCAGCCTTGTCCTAACTTGATTTGAGTGTGATTATACGTTTCATAGTTTTCTATTTCGAACTTATTTTCTGGATGTGCATCTGTTTTATTAGCACTGGTTTGGCTTGCAATTTATTTTAGATTCCATTTTATCATTTTCCTGTTGCTGTTTACCTTTCAGACACCTCCATAGCTACTTCTGCAACGAAAAGTACCTTTTTAACGGAATAAATACGAGACAAACCGTTCTATCTTCCACAGCTTTTGTTAGGAACTCCTCACCGAATTTAAGAACTACACAAGAGCTTATACAGATTGGTCAAAGGATGATAGATAGGCTGCTGCACCGTTTATTGGGGGAAATCACGCTACAAATGTTCGCGTGACAAATATAACATCGAGTTTTCAGCTGAAATAGTGACACTAGACATTGTCCTGGAATATTATCGAAAGTAAACATATTTTTAACTCCATCATCGTCTCCGATTCATTCTCAGTACTTCAGTCACTACACAATAGGAGGTTGAAAAATTAATTACTAACCAATGTCCTCATGACATATGCGGAGCTGTGCACCTCCCATGATATTGTATAATTTTGGTTACCCAGCAAAATCGTTATTAAAGGTTGCTAGTTTGTGTCATACCTTTGCCTACCTGTTTGACTGTTTTTCCTACGATAATCTCTTCACGTTTTTCTCTCACTGAGGTCTTTATTTTGTTTGCGACGTCTGAATTCTTCAAGTTTTACTTTAGACCCATATTTTGATGATGTTATAATTGAGAAGAGTCCTTCAAACACGTATTTGCCTCTGGACATTGATGCTTCTTTTGTTTCGCTTGGGGTGTTTTCTTTTTCGTTGGTACTTTTGTGTTTTTTTTCCTCGGGTTGTATAAATTGTAGTTTTATCAACTGTGTTTGTGGCCTTGAGTGATATTGCATGCCTGCAGTAATGTGGGTTAGATCTTGCGCATGTATGAAATATCCGTCCATGCTTTTCTGACCTGGGTCGCTCATTATTTTAAAGTCGTCCACACAGTTTCTTACCATTCCCAAGCCAAATAGTTTTTGGATTTCATTTTATGTTTCCTATCTCCTTACCACTCTGTTTGTACTTTAAACTTGATTGAATTATTTGTATTTACTTTCGGTATTGTTATTTCTTTTAATTTTTTTATATACGTTTTGGTTTTGCTAACGGGCATTGCAACTAAACGGGTTTCAGAGGTTTCGTAAAACTGAATTTGTTTTTCTAGATCTAACAGCGGCATTTGACATGGTCAGGCATGCAGGGCTGCTGTGAAAATTTCCAGCGCATAGCTGTGCTGGATAGTTCAGACTATTGAACTATTCCTTCGCAACAGGCGCTTTAGAGTGCACATCAGAGAGAGCTGCAGTTCGAGGAGGCATCAGACTAATGGACTCCCACAGGGGTGTATTCTTTCCCCAAGTTTGTGAAATGCCTATATCAATGACTTACGTGTAACACATTCGTGCAAGTTCAGGTATGCAGATGACATTGCTCTAGGGACTCAAAGTCACTCATTTGCTGAGCTTGAGAGGGTACTAAAAAAAAGGACCTGGAGGATATGATGGACTTTTTCAATAAATGGCGTCTACAGCCAAGAGCAACAAAGACAGTCTCCAGCGTTTTCCACCGTCACAATGCAAATGCGAACCGTGAGCTTTATATCCGCCTCAATGGGCACCAAATAAAACGCGACTCGATACCAGCATACCTTGGTGTGAATCTGGACAGATCACTGACATTCTACAATCACCTGAAGAAAACTGCAGCAAAACTTAGGACTCGAAACAGCCTACTCCGCAAACTGGCTGGCTCAACCTGGGGCACTAGTGCTCAATCACTCAAGACATCAGCACTGGCCCTCTGTTACTTGACAGCCGAGTATTGCGCCCCTGTCTGGGCTCGATCATCCCATACTAAGTAAATTGATGTCCAGCTCAACACAACAATGCGTATAATCCCTGGAAGATTACGCCCTACTCATTTACCATGGCTGCCTGTACTCAGCAATATTCTTACTCCACTTCCGCGTCAAAAGAAAGAAACCACAAAAATGTTGGATAAGGTCTATGCCAATGAGAAACTTCCACTGTACGTGGACATCACCTCACATCCAGCAGTCCGCTGGACTTCGAGGTGCCCAATCTGGTTTGGTTTGTTGCCGTATGATAGGACAGCTAATTCGGCATGGAGATTTGAGTGGTCTTCAACAGATGTTGCAAACCGCTCCCTCCTAGCTGAGCAATCTGTCTGCCCTCCTGGCTTCAACCTTCCACGTCATCTGTGGACCATACTGAACTGTTTTCGGACAGGACAGGGTCGTTGTGCAGTCAACCTTGTCCGATTGGGCCAGGACGCTGACTCTTCCTGTTGCTGCAGAGCTCTTCAGACCATGTCACACATTGTGAACAACTGTCCACTGACAAAGTTCTACAGTGGACTGCAGGCACTGCATGTTGCTGATGATGAGCTGTTAAATGGCTAAGCACGCACTGTACACGATAATAATAATAATAATAATAATAATAACTAAATGCAAACTATTCACCATCATAACGCTGCTGGTCATTCGCTAGATTAGAGTGTTTAGCTGATTTTGCCAAAACCACAACTCGTCGTTTACTTTCTAGTTGATACTAAACTAGCGTATATAAATTCATTTGATTGGAGAAGAGAAACACATAGCGATCATCTATACGATACATTTTGCTCTGAGCTAGCTGCCGTCTCACATAAATAGTCAGGTTCAGCAAATTATACACTGTTAGCTACATTTAATGACGCTGACCTGAAAATTGACTGTGCTACAGACAGGATAAAATTCTCAATGCTGTGCGAAATGCACTATGACAGAGTACACTGATCTGTGCACATAGCCTATAGATCTATACACTTCATATTCTTCCAATGCTGTTAACAACTACAGAAAACTTAGTAACAGCCAGAAATGTGTTATGTCAAACATGCTTTATTCTTTTTTTGTTAAGCATCTCCATTGTGCCCCAGTTGAATCAAAAATATACCTAAAATATTTAATGACAAATAATGCACTTACCAGCCAGAAGGAATCATTTATCCGTCGACACATTAATCCGTAAGCAAATTTCACTGTAACACTTGCCATATTTCCAAGAGAGAAAAATAAATTTTCAACGAATCAGTGAACTTGACAGCTTAGCACATGGTTATCAGCTGGGGTCCGTATTTGGAGGGTCTTTTATACACGGAGGTACTTTTACAATCAATATTAATTACAACACAAGTATGTCACAAACAGTTTCACCTCCTCTAAAGATAGCGATAATGACACGGATCTCTAATTACCCGCGAATAACCCAAGCACGGACACTCATACTACATGTATTTACACTACAACAGAGCTGTGGGCCGAGTACAGTTTCATTATGTACAATTTTATTTTCTAAACTGGAACTAATGAAAATGAAACATTTTCTTGTAATAAATATTAAGTATTTATTGTTAATTTCATATAACATCCATATATTAAATGTGATGATACCTAAAAACTATGCAACGTTTAATGTTGTTATTTTGTTTTGACTCACGCATAAAAACTGTGTACTTCGGATGACACGTCACGCCACAGTCCTCATTAACATATTTGTATTAATGCACCACATGTAAACATTGGCGCGTGAACTATACTGAACAAGTAACGGTATTCTTTCTTACTTTAAAGGATAATATTGGGTGAGAAAAAGAATCTACGTTGGGATTTGGACCGAGACAAGGAAATCCCAGTCGCGGGGTTACATTATGTGTCTCCCCACTCGTCAAGCCTCGTGGGGAGACAAATAATGTAACCCCTTGACTGGGATTTCCTTGTCTCGGTCCAAACCCCAACATAGATTCTATATATCTCAGCATAAATTACGTAACATTTGATAAATATTCATACAGCAGTGCACGATTCACAGCAAATTATTATTTAGTCTCCAATAGTGTTTCTAATTATACAGTATATCCAAAAAGATCGAAGATTTCTCCTTAAAACAAAACTGTTTCGATTTTGTATTCTTCAGATTAAATTTGGTCGAGGTATCCATTTACTATCGATTGTAAGTATAAATTTAAAGTCAAAACTTAGCCTGATTAACACGGAAATAGAAAGAGAAATATAATGCTTGTTTTATTATATTTTGTCTCTTTCTGAATAGTCATAAACAGTTGATATAAATTATCCTAAAACATTTGGTTTCCTCAAAAACAATTTTCTAGTGGAAAAGAAAAGCCGACTTCTTGTGTGTGTGTGTGTGTGTGTGCTTGTGTGTGTGTGTGTGTGTGTGTGTGTGTGTGTGTGTGTGTGTGTGTGTGTATTTTTGATTTATTTTGTGAGTATCAAAATACAAAGGTAATTTTCATATCGTATGATTCAATTCTGATGTCCTGCAGCTAATCTGGTTTCCTATGTGGTCCACTGCAACTTTGATCTGCAAAATACAAAGTACCCTTTAATAAAGTGCCAGTTTTATTTATAGGATGTATCGAATTTACATTTCAATATTTTTAATAGCCGCTTGCGTACGGTAGTAATTATCTTTGTCGTTATCGTTGTCGTAAATGTCATCACATAGTTACTATCGATTAGACATCAAATTGTAAAATTCCTCTAAATGAGAACTGTATTAATAGTTTAAAGTATTATTACGAAATAATTATAAATGATTATTGTTTATTTTTTGGGTGTTTGATGGAACATCAACACCTAATGGTTAAACGGACATTGGCAAAAGCTCATGAGCCTTGGCAAGGGATATACTGTGGAGACTGACACTGCATGATAAGAGAAGGCTTCGACCCTGCATCCTTATGATCTCAAGTTTTTATCAGCAAAATACCGTGGCACTATTATTCGTACCCTAGTAGATATACTCACCTATTTTTAACCTTTCTTCACACACAATCCTTCAATGCACCACTGAAAAGACAAGTGCATTATGTAGAGTTGCACGAAAAGTTAATAATGAAGATTTATGACAAATAGCTATGCACTGGTTATTATTATGTTTGATGTGAAAAGAAGTGCATATGGGTGTATAGTTGATTTATTGAAAGTGTGAAATATTGTATAGTACACTAAATAGTTTTCTCATCAAACCTAATACTACTTTAATATACATAGTAAGACACTAGATAACTTTAGACATATATTTTCGGTAGAAAATAATTCATTAATTCGTTTGTCACAAAGTTAAAAGACATCTTTATTTCTAATGTACGAGAGGTGAGAATGATTACCTTATTTGCTCCACAATCGGTTCCACTAGCTGCAAAGTAAGGTATATCCTGGCATTTTTCAGTGCTGGGATCCGTGCATTTCATGTAAAGACAAACTGTCTCAGATACAGACTTTAAAGGAAAAACAAGAAAAAGATATATAGCTTGAACAAATGTTCCTACAGGAATTGATCCATTTGAAACCAACACATTTTCTCATTCAATAAATGCAAGCAGACATTGATTGAAGAAAAAAATAACAGACGTACAGCAGGAGGTGTATAAGGTTACTTAATTAACTTTCCATCCTAAACCAAATACATAACTTGTGGTATATGCGTATGACTTCGCAACTGAAGAACATTGATCGATACCCTACGGCAACATACATAGTCTGTATGCTTCACTTCATACACTTTGTTCTGAAACTAGCCCCAAACTGCCTGTTGCGCGATAAACTTGAGAAAGCTTTCTAGATGTGTAGATGTTGTGTTTGCAAACCTCTACACTAATTAGGTTCCTTTGTAATTACTTTCGTCCACATTGTGGATAAGTCCAGTTCATCAGTTAAAAGTTCAAGTACACCATACCTATTACACTTATATAAAGCATTAACCTTGCTTTTATATGTAAAAGGCATAGTAAGGAATGACATATATTACCCTCGTGAGTTTTTAAATCTGAGGTATTGAACCTGTCAAAAGTAAGCATCCACAGACGATTATAATACCATGAGGATCACTTGGATAAATGAGGGCACGTTACAAGCAATAAAAGTAAGAGAAGATAAAAGGCAATATAAATAACATAATAAAATGCACGAGCCTGTAATACAAACGTGCTTTAGAAAATTGTGCTAAACCTGATAAGAAAACAGAAAAGAACGTACAAATTAATCTTGAATGAGTTAGTAATTATGCCCAAAGTATTGTATCAAATTATGTAGTATTCGTACATATATAAGGCAGCTTTTTAAAATTTAAATGTATTATGCATGTTTATTAGCCAGACTTTAAGTCATTCTTCCTTCAGTGAACACGACTGTATAAGAAATTCATCATTAAATATTATATCATACATATAGCGATAATGAAAGACTAAAGTGTAAGTGTTACGAGTCTATCCTCTTTAAACAAGTAACAGAAAAGGCAACAAGATTTGTAAAATATAACCAATAATTTATTTCCCTATTACACAAAGTGAAGATGAGAAGAAAAGAACTTACAAGTGTAATATCATTTATGCAGCAGTTTACTAAGTAAATGTAGTTTGAATTTTTATCTTTGTATATGATTTGTTTCCTTGTATATGAATCTTGTCTTATCCTTAATTCAGATTGTTACTTGTTATCTGCTCTATATAGACAGTATTCTGCCGATGAAATGTGAAACCATCTGCATACTCACCCAACCAATAACACAACCATCCACCTACTTTCTTATATACCTACCTTTACAAGCCATGAAAGACATGAAACAATAAAGTAGAGCTAATATAATAAGTTGATGATTGTGTTTGTACGGACGTCAAGACCAACGCCTATATATATATATATATATATATATATATATATATATATATATATATATATATATATATATATATATATGCAAGACAAAATGTTTCTGACAATTTTTGTAGGTTGTAAAATAGAATAGGTTTTAAGAAAAAGCTAGATTTAAACAAACTAAACTATCTTCATATTCTTTAGCAGAAAATAATCATACTTCGTAACACAAATATATATGACAGAAAACACAAATTGACATCTTGCTCGTTCTAATTAAATATTTATATACATTTATTTTTTATGCTAAATAAATATATGCATCTGCACAACGACATTCTCAATTCAAGTCTTTCTGACTTATAAAACAATAATACTTAACAGATAATATTCTACAGAATACGTGTATATTTTTCTGAGGGTAGCGTACATGAGATATTACAACAAATATATTTAATTCTCATGCATGCGACAGAGGAATCTAGCTATTTTGCTGACCTTACTTTTGTTATCTCAGTCTGGTTGTCTCAGACAGGTCGTCTCAGTCAAGGTGTCCATGTGCTTGGAACTACTTTTAAAAAAAGAAACCTTTGTTGTCTTCTGCTATGCCTGACGTAGTTGTTTGAAAATCAAACAACAACAACAACAACAACAAATATATAACAAAACAACATAGTAACTTAAGGTCTCTCCATTTTTTGAGAACACACCATGCAAAACATTTCGAGAGAGACAGACACACGCACATGATGTCGAGCTTATTGGTATTATGCTATATAGTTCGTTACACACATCAAGGTCAGTTTTATCCTATCTGCAGGGCTGACTCAGTACATTTTCAGGTCGGCATCATTAAATGTAGCTAAAGCTACTTAACTAGTTTTAAATACTTCATGTGAAACAAAATGTATACTGTTAGCTACATTTAATGACGCTGACCTGAAAATTGACTGTGCTACAGATAGGATCAAATTCTCAATGCTGTGTGAAATGAACTATGATAGAAAACACTGATCTATGCACATAGCCTATAGACCTATACACTTCATAGTCTTCCAA
>JAECUM010025663.1:0-46202 GCA_016617855.1 Megalonaias nervosa
CCTGAACTGCCATAAAGTTTTTTTTTTTTTTTATCGATACAATATATTAAAAATGTCTAATCCTTTAGCCATGGTCCCTGATTTTGAGAAAGGAAAAAAAAATCTACGTTATTACATATATTTATAATTCATTGACATTTGCTTGCCAGGGAAACTTTGATTTATAAAATTATAGATATTTTTTTTGCTTCAATAATTTTTTACGGAATAAAATAAGCATTCCGATGTCTGGAAAATTGCGTTTTTCGAACAACAAATTTAGAAAGATACCGTAGACAAAAGATAGTTTAAAATAATGGAAGAAGCTGCAAGTTTAAAAAAGATTTTTTAAAAAAACAGTACTGACAATCCTAGGAGGTTATGGATTGTCAGTTAGATATTTACCACTAGATACAACCTGATAGAACATTTTTTAAGTTTTCTTTGTGGTAAATATGTTAATAGATTGTATTTATGTATGCAAAGCAGGCTTCCAACAAAGACAACATTCGATATGTCTTCTTATGACATTTTGCTGTTTTAAACGCCTTTCAGCAATAATGAACTCCCATTTTGTGTCTTGAAAAGAATTTGTGTACCTCCTCGATGACAACAGTGACTTTTTGCTCATCAGATTAGCATATCAGCAACGACAATATAAAACTTTGTGAGTGGTAACGTCCTTAGAGAAAATAACAAATATAAAGTGTTTCTGAAACCCTTGCTACAGTTCCTTGCAATAAGTGATGTGGAACAAATGAAATAATTATTAGTAATTCATCAAATTAATCATTCTCGATTATGGCAAGGCCTCTGTCATACAATGAATACAAATGTACACTTAACGTTCCTCAAATATCATACACATATGTACACACCAAATTCAAGGAATTTAAATACCATACTTTGAATGTCTGTATAACGGATGCTATTTCTATTAGATTTCTATTAGAGACCGATCCACAAAATTATATACAGGAGAAATTATTATTATGGGCTAAACTACCATAAAATAAATATTGCTTATGCGCAAATTATATATATATATATATATATATATATATATATATATATATATATATATATATATATATATATATATATATATATATATATATCATGCTCGTCGGGCAAGAGTCCGTTATCGAACATAGTCGAACATGATGTGTCATTGCTTTTAAGTGAGACCTTAGATCATAAGCGTCTCTACGCTAAACATCTAAATAGTGGCAACACCAGATAAAATAATACACATGTATTTAATTTAGTCTATATCTAACATATCAATTTTAATTCAGATATCGATATCAATATGAGCAACTGCATAATCTTTCAAATGACCAATAACAGAGGCCATCACCACCGCTGCCGCACATATTTCCATTCTTACAAACATTTTCTTTTAAATTAATGTATATAGCAAGAGATGTATTTTCTTCTATTGGGGACACCATATACTTTTAGCAAAAATATCATTTCTTGCCTGCAAAAATGACGTCTTGAGAAGGAGGCGAGTCATATGTAGAACTGTTCCATGAGTAGCGAGCTCCACAGATTAATTTTGTCGTGATCGGGATGTTACCAGAAAAAACTGTACCACGCGGTATTCGCAATGTACTCGTGTAGATTTGCTCCGATTGGCTACACGTCGAACTGTTACTGGCCAAGGTGACATTGCCTGAGTTGAAATAAACGGATTCGTTCTGTAAAGAGAAGACAAACAAAATAGTAATTTCAAGCATTTTAAAGTATAAGTTTGTGTTATCATATCCTTCTCATGAATTAAATGCTCTTTATCTTAATATTACACATTTCTGATAGGTTCGGTTTTGAAAATCAACACCTATTGTATCTACAAAAGTCAAAATAGCACCAATGTTTGACGACGATCGAATTTAAAGCTGTGTGAGATAGCGATAATAATAGCATCTTAGAAACACTGTTACGAAATTACACCTTCTTATGTTAATTTTCTGACATACTATGATAAATGAATTCCTCTGATATCCAGGCACTGGAAAGTAATTTTCCTCATTTATTTCTGCCTGCAAAACATTTTTGTTTGCATTTTCAAGGAACTTTATTGCATGATCTTAAACAGAGGGCAAAACAACCAAACAGAATGCTTTACTTGACCAAATGATGACCAACGTTTTTCTCATCATTATCATCTATAATCTCCATGAACTGGCCAATATTATTTGGTCCTGTTTATATGTATGAATATTTCACTATTCCTCATTACGTAAAGACAGCATTACCTACAAAACCATACGATGACACGATGGCCAATTAAATATTTTATGTATACAGTGCTAAGTCAGGTAAAGCATGAGCTTCCAGTTAGCCTAGGTAACTGCACCAAAATATATATCAGCTGAACATAGGAATAATTCCATATGCAGGACCATCATAGAACTAATACCAATATATACAAAAGGAGACACTAAGCAACAAAGTCATCATACACATCAAACATTGCTCTGTAAAGCTTTCGCCGCAATTATCAAGTACTGATTAAACGATTAGTACTCATATATATATATATATATATATATATATATATATATATATATATATATATATATATATTCCACTATTATTAAAATATATATTCTTCTAGAATATCAGAAGTGTCAAAAACTAAATGATAAGGTAAACAAAATAAGTGATATTGTCTATTTGCTGGTTTTATACATTCTTTAGATAATATCCGGAGAAACTGATGATGGAAAAAGTCTTCAAAGTGGCGTTTCAGGGAAATTCTTGAATGTTATGCACATTATCTAGATAAAGACGCTAAATGGAAACTGAATGTGAATGACAATGTTTCTAGTTCTTTCTACCGTACATGAAAGGAATTCATTAGGGTTAACATCTAATATCATCATTGTTTGGTATATATATTTAATGACCTTGAAAAATAGCTTGAATCGAATCATTGCCATAGCTTCAAACTAAATATTTCATTTGATGAAATCATTGAATAATGAAAAACATTTTTCATTCTTTATGCAAATGATACAGCTATCCTCGTTGAGTACCGCATAGATATCCAATATTTTTATAAATACATTTAATAATTGCTGATATGAATGAAAATTAAAAATCAATGAGAACATGAAAAAACGGCTACTTTTCGGTCTAGATTATATAAAAATGTTTGACTTTACTTACAGAGGTTCAATACTGGAAGGGATTAAGGAATCAGTTGATCTTGCGAAAGTTCTGAGTAAGAACTGAAGACTTATAACAACTATGAAGCAAACATCAAAAGATAAGTAAGCATTATTTTTGTTATGAAAGCTTAAATGGAATCTTGACCTTCTTATAGGCTGCCAGCTAAAACTATATGATAATACATTTTCTACTATATGGGGCGAGCATTTGTGGCTTTGGAAATAGTAAAATGATAGAAAAATATATGCATATTTTCTAAGATGGGTTTTAAAATGAAAAACTACATCGTTATATATATATTATGGAGAAACTGGAAGACAACCACTTACGCTTAGGGTGAAATTGAAATCCATCAGAAAAATACGCGTAAGTCATTTGTAATATTTTATTGAAACATCCCACAGCACGTTTTAATACTTATTGATGGTTTGATAACATTAAATCTATTTTGAAAGAATGTGGATTCGGATACATTTTGTGTTCACAATTTTTCCTAGTAAGCAACAGCTCACCAATAGCATGAAGAACAGACTGACGGACATATAACGTCAGATATGGAACACAAACATTATTGTAAGGGGAACGCCTATGGACAATTGAAAATAAACCTTTAGTATGAAGAACATTTGGTTTCTTTACCCCAACGCATTTGTATTATTTCATTTAACATTTGAACCTCAAACCACCGTTTCCAATTGAACGTAGCAGATGGTTATATTTTACAGGGAACAAAAATGGTTTAGGTGATGAACTTTATTGCATATGTTATTGTTCCTATTTCAAAAATAAAAGAATCCTCTACCTAAAAATGAAGGAAAAAAAAAACACCGCGCGAAAAAAATATCCTTTGTAACAATTTGTTTAACTTAAAGGTACTGAGCTTTTAAAGTTGTATAAATTTATTAGTTATAATGTCGAAATTCAATTAACATAGAATGTATTTTATGTGAAGACTGAATTATACTTGTATCATTAATGCTTCTTTAATGTATATCTATATTGTGTGTTTAACCATTGTCCATCATTGTAGATTGTTAGGGTCATTTGTAAAAATTATATTAGGCCTACATATATAACTTTTCTCCATAATTGTAGGTTGTACTTTTAGTTAATATTTGTAAACATGTTGACGGGGCCTTTTCACCTTAGAAAGTTTTGAAAGCTATCTAATAACTCATAGTGGTTATCGTATTGTGTTTTGGGTTCCCATATAAGGTTCTGATAATCAAAATTATTAATTGCTATTTAAAAACCAGTCACTGCGCAATCACATTTAGTTGTGTTCAAATATAATTTGAGCAGAATTATTTATTTTTACTCATTGAAATTCCAAAGTCCTCATTGACATTTTGGACTAAAACACTATTTCGGGATGATTATAAATTCATTCAAAGACATTTTGGATTATATTATTGTGATACATTGAGACTCTTAGTATATCAGCATATTAAGGGCCATTGATATGTCAGCACATTTAATACATGGAATTCATTCGGAACTCTATACTTTTTTGACTTGTGATATAACTTTTAGGATCTTGGGATTTAATTCACAATACTGTATGTTCCTTTTAAATTGTAACTTTTGTATTCTAGGGAAATAACTTATTTGTTGAATTTTTCTAAGCCTGTCAGCTTTGCTTACTTAGTTTGAAACCATAGAGTCGTAAGGCTTCATGAAATGAAAAATTGTACGTCAATCAAACATTTTTAATTACCGTTTATGTAGAATCAAATGTGTTGATATGCTTCTATCATGTCTTAATAACAGTTAAATCTAAAGCAAGAATGCCTTGACATATGTTTGAAGCTGTTTTTATTAGATGAAGCACATTGTAAAAACCATGTAACTCTATTGCCTAGAACACCGTATGTAACACAATACGCTTGTAACTACATCATTAGCCCTGGTGACAAAATATTATGTAGATCTCATTCACATATGTGTCTGCTTTTGATTTACCTTGTTATCCTCATTTGTCACATTCGTGACCTAAGCGGAATAAACATCGTATTGTATTGTACTTACCCAAAAGCGCCATGTTATTTGTGGTTCTGGATAAGTGCAGTTTTCAGTTTGGCATTCAAGAGTCAGAGAAATCTGGCCTAGGTCAGTAGATGACGGCAGAGGAGACGCGTATTTCATTGCTGATGGAATAGCTTAAAAATGTAAATTCATACTGTCACTTTTCCAAGATTGTTTAGGACATAACCAACAAGAAAACTTACAAAAATACACTTCTTATCAAATCCTTAATAAACTATGACAGTTTTCTGCCTTGGATTGAAAGTCAGGTGGTTCGTGCTAAGACAGAGGGTTATATAACAAACCAAAATATAAATGCGGAAGCTTACTTTCTAATAAAGCAGGGAGGGCACGTACTTTACATAAACTATGCGACCTCTCAGTTCATAATCATATGCTTATATCATGCTTTAGTAACAAAAACATCAGTCTGATTAAATTAGATCTCCATTGTCATGAGTGAAGATCTGACAGCGACCGCCTAGAGGTCATGTTCTGGTGACTTTTGAGTTAGCCAATGGAAATGCAGCTTTCAGAAACTTGAATAGGCACACCCTGATGCTCCTCAGCTATACTGCTCCGTCTCCCAAACGCGAATATATAAGGTTTCATCTGACTGGCTGATATAATTAGCGAGTATGTTAATAACATAGGTCACGAAAACATGACCCCTAAGCGGTCACTGTCAAATATTCACGTAGGAGACTGGAGATCTGATTTTAATCAGATTGTAAAAAATAGCCTTTTGGATATATACTCTAAATATTATTTGCCCCCCCCCCCATTTCTCGGTTAGCAGAAGCTTTAGAATATGTTGGCATGAAAATTACAAGCACACGTGTAAAATGTGTGCGTTCTTTCTTTCATCTTATATATTTGATGTGTGAATCTTACCTAAATAATGATATGCGTTAAACAAAAGGTTTAATCATGCAGGTTAGGAAAGCCGCCGAAATAAGAACAAAGAAAAGAGAATCTACTTCTTATATCAGTTTCATAACTTATCTATTGGAACGAAAAAATAGAGATCAATGTTATTGTTATGTATGTTGAATGAAACAAATTAATATGCAATGCACCACTTTTGACAACGTAATTATTGAAGCTGACGTAAATTTAAGAAAGCACTTCAATAAAATGGTCCTAAATTGTCATTATTACTTAATATATTTTCAACTAAATTGAAAAATTTGCAATTTCTCTTTTCTCGTAAAACCTTTGTTCTATTTTCTTTATATAGCAAATCGGGTTGACCTTTAGAACTGTTTAGCAACTATATTAAATTTAATTCCCTAAGTGGATCGTGATCAAAAAACGATGCCGGGTTGATTGATTAATGTCCGCACTCGGGTTGACATTTAAATATATCCATTAAACCTAACTATGATGACTCTCAGTCTCTGGCTAGATAAAATGCAGCTGAAACAATACATTTACCATTAACAATGATCCACGAAAAACTCTAAAAGAAACTCCAAAAGAGAAAGTAGATGTGAAGACTTTTGTACTAACAACCTAATCTCTTATATTTAAAATGATTTCCGTTTATGGGATCGAAACCACCATGCATTTCTTCATGTTCTGCCCCAAGTACGTTAGACAACGATCTGAGTTGACAAGAAAATTACTCTCAGTGTCATATCCAATTATTAGCATAGATTTACTGCTTTCGAGAAAGGGTGATGCAAGTGAAAAATATAGAAGTTTACACCATGTATGCAAATATATAATCACTACCGGACGATGTCAATAACTTACTCAAATCGTGATTACTGTCTTTGTGCCTCTCTCTCTCTCTCCCATGATTATTTCATTATTATGTGTTCATGTTGCATATGTTGTAATACATGTATCACGTAGGAGGAGAGCTAAATTAAGTTCCTAGAACTTGTGCCCAATCCTATTGTATCCTATTGTTCCAATAAATTATGTTTAAACTAAACTATATATAGATATCTACATAGCGGTGCTTTATTTTATCTTTCTCTTTTAAATAAAGATTCAAACATCTTTGCAGATAATAAATTAAAACTGACTAGTTTCAAAACACGAATGGATTCAAGTACGTATACGATCTTTGATAAATAGGAAGTATAGCTGTAGATGTATTTTTCTCTTTTTTCAAATCGAAATACATAACCTCGAACATAAATCGGGGTTAGCTCAAAATATACAGTTTCTGTGAATTAAGATTTTCTTTGTAAGCATGTGCAGTTTCCTCATTTTGAAATTAAGATACAATTGGTTAAATCAAGAAATAATTGTAACAAAAGTTTTAAAAAGTAAATAAAGTCGTGCCTGATTAACAGAAACAAATAATTGTTCAGTTTGTTGTTGTAAAAGATCATGTTGTTGTGGGGCTTAACGCCATTTTTCAGCACACGATAGGCTATACATGGCGGCCAGTATTAACGGTGGAGGAAGAAACCGGGAAATCCCCGGAAAGAACCACCGACCCACGAGAAGCTACTGGCAAGCTTTCTCACATATCCACATTCGCCGAATCCTAGACTCGAACCCACGCAGACAGAGGTGAGATGGCAGTGATCCGTAACGGAGAGCGCTTTAGACCACTCGGCCACTCGGGGCCCCTGTAAAAGATCAAAAATAACTATTAAAGAAAGATTGAAAAACTTTATGGTATTGGGAGTAATGGCCAATAGAATGCGAGAAGTCCACCCGTATTTCGTTCTTTATCTATCATAGTAGTATGAAAGTGGGGCTTTTGCCTTTTTTGTCCCGTTTGGGGTAATTTCACCCGTCCTCGCCTCCACCCCCATGACATATTTAGCCCCTAAGTGACCGCTGCACGTAAAACCCAGCCTTTCATACTAATCTGTGATTGTGGAAACAAAATCCCACAGAGTGAGTACTTATTGAGGCAAACCTATGGTAGCGATCAATATACACACTGTGAGATAATATGTTTTCAATCGACAAGCAGTTGTCTGTGTGAAGATCATTGGAATTTATCTGTCTGTAAATCCACGTTGTTTCTTATTTGTGCCCGTAATTGTCGGTGATGTTTCATTTCTGCTAGACTTTCAAATTCAGCTGCACTTATTTTATCTTCAGTTGCCACCGAGTACAGTTTACTGATCGTATTGAGGCAACTTTGTGTAGCCAAAAGTAATTTGGAATAGCTGCGCATTCCGGAATGCAGTCGCATGGAAATTAATTTGCTAGCACCATCAGAGACATAAGTTATTATCAATATAGCTTCGACAATAATACTGAATGGTGCGCCTACAATGGTTGGGTACATCGAAAAATGCTACTTCATTATGGTAGAAACAATCCTGGAGTGTTCTTATATCTGGTGCTGCAGTCAATGATTCAGCATTTTCACGTGCACATGCGATGATTCCAAGCTGGTCTCTAGTTGGCATTAATACATTAGGGCGGATCCATCCATCGATTTCTATTTGATCTTTCACAATGTTTTATTTCAGTATGTACGAGGGTCTGGTAAATCCGTTTTGACGCAAATATTCATCTACAAGCGGAACTAACTAGTTATCGATGTTTACATCCGCTGCCAGCAAATCCAGTACCCTGTCGTTGGTAAATTCCGCAAGCTTATCGCCGCGGTCAGATTCCATTACGTATTTAATAATAATGATAAAATCTAATCTTAAACACAAACACCAAAGAAGTAGCCGTTTTAATAAATGTGTAATCCTTCGAACTGAATTTCATCTCCGGCAACTAATGATGCTGTAAATACAAGTGTGAAAAATCCATAACATTAATGTCCGGATTGTAATTATTATATATTATTCCTGGCGTAAGAAAAAGATCAATATGCTTTCTATCATTTATCAAAATTCCAATTTTACCCAACGAAGTTTTATTTCCAGTTACGATAAACAAGTATGATCTGGACTAGATGTGACGTTGAGGTATATCAAAACCTTTGTTAATATTGTGGAACGATTTAATCGTACTCTTGTAGAACTGTTATTGGGTCATCAGTATGCACAGGAATTGTTGATAAGGCCAGAGTCGTCTCAGGAATGGGTAGCACGACTTCCACTAATTATAGCAGCCTTGAACAATGAAGTCACATGCACGACTGGATTAAAACCAGCCAATAGGATTCCACAAAAGAGTGTCACGAGAGGCCCCGCCTCCAATCAGAAAATGATTTCACATTTACAAACACTAGGAGACAAGTTTGTTGGGTATTTGTATGCACCTGCAGAGTTGGAAGGTGGACAACAACGTCGTGTCGCTGACCCAGTATGGTCCCGTAGACGTATTCACCATTTCGGAACGGATTGATACTCCAAAACAACCAACACGTCACCGATTAGAGCCATCATCATGTGGTGGGACAAAAGCTCCCAGCCGTGCATTTTGCGAGAGGAATTGCAACTCCTTCCAGCAAATACGGAACTGACACCAGTATTTGTGTTAAAACGTTGATGCACTAACCACAATAGCACGATGACCAAACGAGTAAGTTGTGATTCCATAGGGGAGTATCCATCGCTTCGTATCGAGCGGCGACAAACTCACTTTGATGCATCAGTATACACCCACACAGTGTTTCTTGATTAGGATCATATTTGCGGTGTTTGCAAATTTATTTCGGTCCCGAAGACATTCCAGGTACAGTTCGTGTTTGAGATCTTCCTTTACAATCACTCTTGGAACACACTTTAGCCTTTTTAATGTTCATGCCAGAGCTCTGTGGTCCAACCAAAATCGAGTACATTTTGGGTAGAAGTCCCACATACTCTTTGATTAGTTTACCCCAGCATTTACCTTTGAACCTGCCAACGACCTTTTTGTTGGTGTTACTAATCAGCGGGTGTTCCTTTGGATGCTCGCTGGTATCAAATTCGTTGATCAAACTTGGTTGTGCTACAACCGCGTACACATTATCGGTGATGATATGCATCAACACGAGTCAGTGTTGGTATACAGCATCTTGACCCAATCCTGATAAAATGGTTTGATCTTGTCATAGCAAACTTCGTACATAAGCAGCTTCAATAGGTCCAGCACGGATGAACCCCATAGACTGGTTTTGTCAGTTTGAGTTTTGAATTTTTTGCTGTGAACGGCAAAAGGTCCACCATCAAAGAGTTTTCTGCATTCAAAGCCCGGGTTTGCAATAAGCCTTCGATGTTTGTCTTGTTCACTATCACGAACAAGATCGATTTGGAGTCGATTGCGCGGATTCTCCATTTTTTACCCATACACCGCATAGTCATGAGTTGGAAAATGACATTCACAGTGTCGTTGGTGGCATTTGTGTTCAGGTCCGTATTTATCCGAATGTACGGGGACATCCAAGCGCGCTGACAAAATTCGAGCACTCAATGAATTTTGGTTACACGCATACCCAAGCGCAAGTACAAGTGCAGATTTCGCCCGTGCAGTGTATAGTTGTGTTTGGTCCGAAGACTTGGTTCCAGTTTAGTACAGTCTGTGTATTTCCGTCTGGACCCAAGAACGGTCGTGCACTGCTAGTGGGGACACCCACGTACAGGGCACCGACGAAGCTTCTGGGGCCAATGGATAATCGTTGTGCTCCTCATGTAAGTACTCAGGGTATTCTAGGTAAACTTCAAAGAAGTGTCTGTAAAAGCATTGGATGTTGTGATCGCGCACGTGTTTTTGTAGATCAATGTGTGCAAGATTGAAAAATTGAAATCCACCAACCGAAAATGGTTGCTTCATGGCCCACCATAAAGGTTATTTTTATCTAGATACATGATGTAACTGTCGGGGTCAGCTAGGTCATACCCTACAACGTTGGGGTTGCTGGTACGAGCGTATCCGTAACTTGACATGGATATTCCGCCACGTATTTTTGTCTCTGTGATCGTCTGTGACAGCAGAGCTTTCTACTGAAACATTAGTGCATTCAAAATCTGCGTAGACGATATACGGGACTTTCACCTTTCATTGTATTGCAGTAAATATGACAGTTTACCAAGCTCACACATAATTGTGTGTTGTGGTTTTTCACTGATACTACCACAGTAAAAGTTATGATTGGTGACCACTTCTTGAGTCGTAAATATATGCATGCAACGTTTGCATGCATCTTTTTTTACCCTTATGTTACGAAAGGTGTACACAAGTTGAGGTCCATCTCCCACCGTATCATCCGTTTCATTGATCCAGTTAGACACCAAAACCAGCCTGGGTACCACCAAGGTCAGTTACAAACGTAAAGAAAACTTTGACGACAAAAGTTTTGAATATGCAATTTTGTCGGTTTTATATCCGGTCAACGATAATTAAGAGTTGCCATGGGAAATATCAGCAACACCTAGGTGAACTTAACTTTGGTGATGTTTAATTTTCTGTGAAGGTTAGAAAGTCACTGTGAACAAATTCAAAACACTTAACCCAGGTATAGCTTTCGAGAGTCCATCCCAATCCTGTGTTGCTGTATTTTTCCAGCGTTTCGAGAATCTTTATAAGGCCTCTGGCAAGTTCGTCACTGACGGTACTGCTGTCTTTGCGGTTCATCATTATGCGGGCACCACTGTGAATCCACGGTGTAGTTGTATTATATCCAGTCTTGTCACGACTAAGTGGCATAACTAGATGGACACTAAGATCAATGCCTGCTTTGATCCCACCTTGACCAAAGCTTTGTAACACCGTTACGATTCCAGGAATTATAATAGTTGTCGAGCGTATTTGCCTGATGTGTATGTGGGTGGGATAACTGCAGCGTGATTTTACAATTCGCCACTACGCTTTAGAAATTTGAATTCTGGTCCTTGTGATTGTTGTGTTTTTGTACGAACATACTTCAGTAGCGACGGCAGACGTAAGACGACGTTTTTGTTCATCCTCAGTACGAAGACGGTTTTGTTCAAACTCGTCTACTACCGCAAGAATATCGTCTTTCTTGCACCTCTGATTATTCCGATATAATGCTCGAGTGCACATTTCTTAGTTGTTTTACCGTTGTTTTTTGTTTGGTAGTTGTTGCTGTTGTTGTCGCAGTGACAACTGGTGATAGTGGTAATAGTTGTGGATTCAGTACAAATATGGGTCTCAACAGTTGAAATATGTCTGCTTTTTTCATACGACTTGATATGTATATTCCATGCTGTCGTGCCAGCTGTTTTAGCTGTTACACAGTAGGCATGCTTATGCTAAGGGGATGATGAATCGTCTTTCTAATTCAGAAATTTTGTTGATGGCTTGTCTTATTTTTGGTATTTTGTCAGGATCAGAAACAGCAATCGCTTCAATCCTGGCTATTATTTAATTTACTTCTGTTTTATTGTTTATTGTTGTGGTATCTGTTTGTGCTTAGGAAGCCACATGTGTTTGTGGTTTTGATCTCTTTCTGTGAGCTTTATAATATTCCCAAACAGATCCACAGGGTTGATAAAGTTGGTTACGTGATTTGACTCCGATTCCGCATTTAAGTCAGGGTCTTACATAGGTCATTACGTAATATTTGCGTAAGTGATTTGCATAATGACATGTTCTGCCCCAGAGTTTGTATTTTCTGAGGCAGGCAGCTTTGCACTTGTTGCGTCTTAATGCTATGGACCTTTCTATACATACGCGAGCATTATCTAATTGGTGGAAACACTGCTAAATTTGATGTATGCCGGTCGCCGCTTTTTGTTAGTTCTTTCTCCACATTAGGTGGCACACATATTTCAAGGCTAGGCGGAAAGTGAGTCTAATAAAGTTCATTATACGACCTTAGGGTAACTCGAAGTTTCAGATCAGGCTTTGTCACATAAAACATATAGTGATTGTCATTAGTATCATCAAATAAGATGATAAAATCCAATGTCTCATCAGACCAAATAAGTTCCAATGACCGATCACGGAGCTCAAAATACAAGTCAGTGAGTACTATGCCAACTCGAATACGGCCGGACTTTGTGCGTTGAAATCCAATGACATAAAATTTCTTAGAACGCTGGTTAATTTACCTCAATCGTGCTTGCTTCGTCACTTTGAGCAATAGCTTCTAAAAATTGCAGTCGATGCTTACGCTTCTGTTCTTCTGCGTCTTCATAATTCCTTTCGTATATCCACTGAATAGAAGTGAGCTCGGATTCCATTTTTATACTTATGACCCAAACGCGTTTGCTTGATAAGCCTGCTCTTGAACATCTTCGTCAATGACCTCATCAAGAAGATCACTAGCTTCAGACACAGTGTACGAGTTATGTTTTCTTTTTGAGGGTGTACTCTTTCATGTACAATATTCCGCAAATTCGTTCTAGTTTTATTTGTCACAGAAATCAGCAAACAGTTTATTTCGTTCTATTTCTAAGGTCACTCCAGATTAACCAAGTTATCAATTTGCTCCGAATTTTTTTCGGAAAAGTGTGTACGATATCTTTTGTGCCTCTTTAATGAACCTGTATGATGTATTCAAACTATACAGCGATCTTAGTTTATTGGCCACATTATTTACATTCCTTTCTTTTAGCAGGCTTACGTCATTACCACAAACTTCAATAACTTCCTTCTGTATACTTTGTGAATCAATGGCCTGTCTGCTTGAAATTTGTATAATAAACCACAACAGATATGTCTTCAATACACAATATTCGCATCTCAACTATATTTTCCTCTTTTTTCAGTGCAAAATCAAGACATACTATAGAAACTATACTACACTGAAAAGAAAATGAATATAGAGCTTTTATTTAAAGTAATACAAGCCTGTCTGTCGACACTATTGATCACAAGCATAATATATTTATTCATTGCAATCTCAATTTTATCAGTAAATAATGTACACAGACAACTGCTTACTGATCGAAAACACATTAGCTCGCAGTGCGTGTATTCATCGCTGCAATTGGCTTTCCCAAATAAGTACTACACTTTTGTTTCTACATGCACAGAGTAAAATTGCCCTTTTCTGAAAACAATTTGGGGCTGATTCTATCCGGATAAGACTCTACCCCCTATGACTGGATCACGAGTGTAGAGTGCTTGCACCCCCGCGTACAAAATTAACGTGCAGAGGTCACCTAGGGGCTAAATATATCATAGAGGTAGAGGCTAGGACGGGTGAAATTAACCCAAAGGGAGACAAAAATGGCAAAATCCCTACTACTACTACTATCGTCCTTTTCTTTATCCACTATCCATATTTCTTTCAGTCATTCTTGGGAGTTTATTACTTGTTCTACTTTTGTGAAATTATACACTAGGAGTATGTGTCCATAATATTCACGGTTGAATTTTAAATACATTGTCTTATACTTGTCTTGGATAAACCATCAGGAATGAAGACTTCTGTAGAGTGTCTACTTACTATACACTGTGAGATTAATAGCTTCCGCGATCGCCGCATTGACAGAATCTTGGCATCTCCACATTGTCTGATCCCGTGTTCTATTTAAGGAAGGAATATTCACCCAGGATATCGAACCATAGGTTCCAAATTGGTAGATCGTCTGACCACCTGACAGCAATGTAATAGGTGTACAAGAGCTGTAGTTGAAAGTCGAACAAACGGCTAAAGGTATATTCTGTATTTGAGTGTTGTAAAACGCCACGGTAGAGGAGGTATTACAGGAGATGGTGACATTTCCACCACGTATTGGTTTGGGGGAAGATATAGACATGTAACCTGAAAGATAGAATAGAATTTGAATATTAATTCATCAGACGTTAACACTAAAAAGTCTGGCATCGAAACAGATTCAATAAAAGGGAGCAAATGTTGAACACAAGTCCAATTTCACAATAAATCCACAAAAATCTACACACATCTAGGATCTAAATCTTTTTATTTCAAGAAGTTTATTTATCTAAATGCATTTTACTTTATATACAACCTATCATTAAATAAATGCACTTTAATATCAAATTACCCATTTAATTCAAATTTAACAACAAGATCTGGCATTGTTGTATTTGTGGATTGCGATTGCCTTAAAAATGCGTAAAGTGTAGATAAATGGATTAAATTTAATCACGACTAGAAACGTCCTCAAGTTGCAAAAACAGTAGGTGTGGTCACACTGTAAACAAGAGTAAAACATAGAACTTGATGCAATCTATGGAAACATAATGGCAAAAATACGGGCTGCGTGATCTTTTTATTAATTTACAGAGTTTCTTTTAGGGGAAGGGTATTTTATGAAAGCCCGACATACAGACAAAGCATTGCTGTGGAGAATCTCTCGAACATTGTCTTTTTTCAAATAAAGACAAGTTGATTTAAGAAGCAGCCTTAGAAGGTACATGCAATAACAAATGAGAAACTGCTCTCAAATAAACATAGCTGCCACAAAGCTGCTTTATTCCTATATTATTGTAGTAAAAGGGATCTAGAAAAAAATGGAAGTTTAGGAGAGGTGATCGTTCAATAGAGGTGATATTTTTGTTAAGTTTGACTTTAAGAGCCAATGAAAAATGAATATGTAAGGTATTGTAATATCTTTGCAGTCATGTACAAATATTACAACTATTACTCAAGCTGCGGATAGGTTGTTGTTGTTGTTATAGGGTTTAACTCCATTTTTCAGCACAAGATAGGCTATACATGGCGGCTAGTATAAATTTTGGAGGAAGAACCCGGCAAAACCCCTAAAGAACCACCGACCCACGAGAAGCTACCGGCAAGCTTTCTCACATACCCACATTGGCCGGGCCCGAGACTCGAACCCATGCAGACAGAGGTGATATGTCAGTGATCCGTAACGGAGAGCGCTTTAGACCACTTGACCACTTGGGGCCCCTTGCGGATAGGTAATACACGAGAATGAATCGCAACCGCTAAAAATTGTTTCAGCATTCCTGCAATTTTGTATTTACTTTAAATATTTCCGTATTAAACATATACCCGTACCTTGTGTGCTATATATGAAGATAGCCGATAATATAAATATTTCTAGGGGTTGGTAGTACATCTTCAGCGCAGCAGTACTCGGCGGAGTCTGAAATAGTGAAAGTAGCATCAGCATAATGGTTTTAATTGTGAGAAGTGTTTTTAAGAACTCCGCCTTTGTCCCAGTCAAATTCTGGCTAGTGTTTGTGTGCTTACACATAGTGAGAAGTAACCGTGGATTAAACTTTAGATTACACTATTGGCATGCTATTGAGTGAGTGATTCCATTTGTGTTACACATAAATAGCCGTTTTATACACAAGCAATTGAATATTTTTATTACAACTCTATAAGATTTAATAGTGATGATTAAATAAAGAGATACTGAGAAAATTGTAGAAAACGTGGTCAGTTCATAAAAATTGGAATTATTGCATGATGAACAGGCTATTAATTCATCTGTCAATAATTTAGAACTAAAACTAGTAAATACTGTATGTACTAATTTTAACATACCACCAAACTATGACTAAAGATACATTAATAGAAAACATAAATACTTGATAGATAATGGACCTGAAGAACATCAAACGTTATGCCAGTGTTTTGGAGAACCTACAACAGTTGATGTGTTAATTGCTTATAAAAATCAATACATATATGGAACATTTATGTTAAATATTGTAGAAAATTATAGGCTGATTAAATCAACTCATTGATAACAAGTGATGAAAAAATTGGATGGATTTATTTCCTTTTGCATGGTATCACATGTTTGATAATACGAAGGTGTAGCAAGATTGAATTACAGTGTCAGGTCTTACGAGACATGCATTTTAGATGTTTAGGTTCAAAATAGAACACTTATTCACAGTATGTTTCCACTGTCTAAAAGTTATTTAAAACTTTAAGTTTGGGGCAAACAGGACTATAGCTCTAATGAAAACATCGTGAAAAGAGTTTAGTAATATATTTTACAATTAAAAGATACTAAACTATGTTGTTGGCAGAGAGGTATATTATATTGTCAAGTAATATGGTAAAGAAAATAAGCACCATTGGTCATTGAAAAAAAAAACTTAAAAAGTCATCTAATACTTTTAAACTAGAACTAGAACTAATCACTGCTTATGATACCGACATGATAATCGATGCTTATGATACAGGCATGATACAACACTAATCGATGCTTTTGATACCGACATGATACAACATCAATCTATGATATCGACACCGACATGATACAACTTTAAACTCTGCTATTGAAACCGACATGCTATAGCATATGACACCAGCATATGATAAACAGTCTGTAAGAATTAATCCAACGATAGACACGGAATATAAGAAGAAAACGTGACTACACCTATGTTGACAAAAAGGACAAAACGATGATAATCTTGTAATCTCAACTTCACGGGATGTAAAATATATGTACCACGAAAAACTAAACAATTGTTTAAAACTGTGCCAATGGTTACAGGACGAATTCGCTACCCATTTTGTTGCCGTGTGTACGCTTTTGACCAATAATACAGTCAACAACGAGCTTATGCTTGAATAATCAAACTGACATAACCCCACAAGAAAGAAACAAGAGGTCAAGCAGTTTTTAAAAGCAGGTTATTACACTGCCAGCCAATGCTGCTACTATCTTTGTGATAGCTTCAACAAATAGTTAGCAATATTGTTCTTGCCTAGTTTGACTCCGTCAACGAATAGCTCTGTTACCTTTTCCACTATCATTACTACCACAACACTACTACATGACCCTTCTGTAATACATTAATAAGATTTGAACATTACCTTAATGAACTTTAGTTTTCTAACTATAAAGTGATTGCCTAAAATTACAATTGCCTATTTTATTTCACTATCAAATAAGTTTCTATCATTCAAAATTTCTTCCATCAGTTTCATCTCTGTTTCATCTGGCGATGTGCTGTCTGTGCTTGTTGAACAGTAGAATCAAATGGACATTTCGGCTATGTCTCTTCTGTTGCTTGTGTTTGCATTCAGTTTACATATTACATTAAATCACCCGACGACTTGAAGTACACAAACACTAATACCAAGTTGTTTGCTTGCATTTTCTATTCTACTGAAAGGCCCTGATCTGTAATTTTTATATCTCTCAAATGAATGGACTTTTCACATGATATTCATAATGCTATACCATAATCTTTCTCCCAGTTTTAAATTCTTCCTGGCCAATCATCATGTAGTATTTATTTAATAATGATATTTTGATCATATAATTAGAAAGTAGTTCTAAGAGAATTTTGATAATCAATGTCGATTTGTTGTCGGACACGTTGCTTTCATTTTCACAGTCATTCTGGTATGCATTTAAGAGTTTCGAATACCCCATTCAATATATTATCAATTAAATCATCATTTGCCTTGTAATCATCTCTACTGTTAACAGGATTAATAAATATCCGATAGAAGTCTTCCCCACCTTTTGCAAAGTTTACGCTATGTAAATGGATCCAAAATGACTTGAAACAATGCTGTTTTCATGAAGGTACAAATAACAGGGACACCGAAGAAAAATGTAAAAAGGGATTGAAAAGCTGGAACAAAAGGAATAAAAAGCAATCAAGAAATCGTTGTAAAAGCAAGACCAGTCAAATAACATAATACGCCTTCAACGCTAAACCTTGGGAAGAAAACTATAGCGCAAATGTAAGTGTATGAGATACTGATCAGATTAAAGGTAGCTGAAATAAATAGAAAGATTATAAGTCTGATTACAAATGTATTGAAGTTATTTGCTCATTTTTATCCAAATCAGATGCGGTGATAAAACCATATGTCCCTTCTTTTTTGACGCCATATCTTCCAGGTTTGATTTTGGCACATCTATAAAAACCCTCGAACACAAAAGGCGGTCATGAATTAAACCGCAACGAATTGAGATAGGAGTAATTTCTACATTACGCTGAGATTAATAGCAAGATAAAATCCGATATCTATCTCACGACAATGAGAGAAATGTCAGTCGGATCATCGCTAGTCGATTTCTTTTAAGCCAAGGCCGAGGGCGTTCGGACTGTAAATGATGTATTCATAGAACTTCAAAACATGTTACAAGTTGCGGAAAGTCACTGTTTTTACTAGCTTTGATGGAAACAGAATACAATCGCTTTTGTACAATGTTATCATTTTCTCATCCTCTCTATACAATGGGCTTTTCGAGAAGAAACTTTAATTGGGACATATACGGATGACAAAGTAAACAAATGGTTATAATTACTAATTAGTTTTATCAGGGAATTAATAGTGTGTTCCTGATAGACGACTGCGCTGATTTAGACGATTCAAAGAAGAATGCAGCCAAGCTAACGAAGTTAATAGTTAGTGGTGGGTAGTAAGTAATATACGTGTGATAATACTGAAATGGAATTGTGTCCTGAAGGGTTTGGATGAAAGTGTTAGGTCTTATTGGACGTTGTTCCAATTTTAAAACGGCAGTTGGAATTTACTTTGAGGAAAAAAATGATGTGAAAGGTTTATCCAACTCCTCTTGTATCTGTGTGATTACAAGCATGCAAACTCCGTGAGGTCGAATACATCCACAGTAGAGGTCGTTTGTTTTATCAAGTAGATAACTTGCATCCTCATAACATCGTCGCCTTATTAAACTCATTAAAGAAGGATCTAATTAAATTCATCTCTTAGTAAAATACAGTTTGCTTAAATAGACAGTCCTTATATATCTCTAAATTTAGATCGTTTTTGATCTCGCACCCTACTCTGAAAAGTTGTTGTATCGTGTAATATATTTATTTATTTGTTGAGTTTGTTTTAGTGTGATTTGGTTTAAGTTAGGGATATGCAGTCAGTACACACACCATAAATTTTACTTTCTATATTGATGTGAATATAGTTATTAAGTACAACAGTCTATCAAGAGGAAGAGCGTCTTCACATCTAAGTCCATAAAATAATATTTGCATTAACAAAGATGAATATTGTTCTGTATTCTTCATGTTTTCTTCTGCAATCACTTTTCCTTTCTAAGGAATTTTTCTTCCCTTATCCCTTCTTTATTCTAAATCAGAAACTCTGCGTTTTTCGAAGCAAATACCATTGACTATGCTGTCATTGTATCCCCATATCCTCACTACTTGTACTTCAGACAGGTGATAAAAGTTGCACGGACAAAATAATGTCCAGTGATGATCTAACGTAAATATCAGCCTTTAAGGTGTTATCACATGTAATCCAAAATGGCACGCACGTTTGTATTGTATCATGCAAATCACTCTCGCTTAAGTTGTTCGCCTCGGAGATGGGTGTTGGGTTGGTGTTTTACGGCACGGCAACACAAGTACGCTAGTTAATGACGAGGCAATTAGAATAAAGGGCCTTGGCAAAGGAAACACAACGTTAGACGACCAGCAGCAGGCAGGGTGAACCCTACAAATTGGTTTCGAGCAAGTTTTTCATAAAATAAAGGTTCCTACAGAGGCTGAAAAATAAGGTCAATAACGCTAAACCGAACCTCCTAACTTTTATTATTACCGTATAGTTTGAAAAACGAATAATAAATTGTTTGGGTTAGCTCATTTTTATTATTTTATTTTTGACTTTTTTGTTTTTTATGTTATAATGCGTTTAGTTTACTCGCAGGGTCGCTCAATTTTTGTCGTTCACCCTGCCTGCTGCTGTAATTTAAACAATTATTATAAATATTATTAATAATGGTCGTCATTGGAGAACCTCATTCTGCTAGATTAGCAAGAGAGCGACTAGAAGCAATTAGAAAATATTTACCTGTTCGTGATGCTGTCAAGCAACAATTACAAGAACGACAAGAATCTCATGTTGAAATTGAAGAGGATACAAAACAATTATTTAAACCTATTACAGAGACAACTAAACCTCTTCTTCCTGTTTTAAAGAAAACTGCTGAAGCAACTGGAAAAATATCGGAGAGAACAAAACAGACAAAAAGAATTTTACGTGGACTTCCAACAGAAATAGCTGCTGCTCAGCCACCGAGGGATATACCAGAATTAATTGAAGGTGATTTGAATACTCTCTTTGATAAACCGGAAAAACATGAAACATCAAAAAGAAAATATGTCAAAAAAACCAGTAACCAAACTTTCCGCACGGGGTCTTATATTCGCTAATTATGATCCTATTGGAGTCGCTGCTACAGGATATGCTTTTCGTGATCTTTTTTTAAATCCGGATACTCCTGATATTCCAAGAAATAAATGGGTTTCTTTTATATTTCGAAACGTTAACAATATAACCAAAATTACCAGTAAACATCAAAATAATTTTAAAAAATTTGAGGATGATGTTAAACAACATGAAAGGGACTTTATTCGTAAAGGTATCGAGGATTTTGAATATAGAGGAATGTTGGAACAAAAATTAAAAGAAATAGAAGAAGAAAGAGAAGAAAGAGAGGGATTTTATGAAGAACAACAATCACCATCGCCACCACAACAACCACTACCACAACAACCATCATTATCATTACCACCACCATTAAGATCATCACCACCAATGACAAGGGGAGTAGCAAAAAGAATACAAGAAGGAAAAGAATCAGAATATTGGTCGCCAGACTTACGGAAAATTCTGAAAGAACAACAATCATCACCATCACCATCACCACCATCACTATCACCACCATCACGATCAATATTAGCTAACCCGGACATAGGAATACCACCAATAGAAATTGGTGCTCAACCGGGGGGATTTGAACGTCATAAAAAGATGAAAGAGAGAGAAAGAATAGAAAGACTAGAATTCCTTAAAGAATTACTTAATAGATCTGATAAGGAAGAAATAATAAAACATCTGGATGACGTGAGAGAAAATAAACAGGAACTGATGAAAAAATTATCAGGAACAACACAAGAGTATTATAGAGGACGTTTACAAGAAAAAATAACAGAATTATCAGGATTTGAAGAAAAACTGAATTCAGGTTTAGAAAAACTTTCTACTGGAAGTGGTCTCTCTACTGGAGGTGATTTTACTCTATGTCCTAATAACGTTATCTCTGACGTTGAACGTCTCGAAATCCTCATCGGAGGAAAACGAGCTGGTAATAATTCTCCAGAAATAATTAATGAGGCGGCTGATATTTGCAGACGGTTATTTTCTGGCGGTATCATGGACGTTGATGTTTATCAGTCTCTTATTAATGAAATTGCCAATGATTACTACAGCGACTAAGTACGTAATTAAATACAATTACTATAATAAAATGATCGTATATAGTACTCAACGTGGACCAACTATGGTCAGGGTAATAAACTCACGATTACCAGTATATAAAACAACCTACGGAGATGGACTAGGTGATGTTGTTCAGGGTCTACTTAGAAGGATAGCCCCAAAAGCAATACCGATCGCAAAGCAACTGGGAATGAAAGCTATTGATGTTGTTCGTGAAAAAGGTATTGGTGCTATGGGTAATCTCGCTGGTAAAGCATTTTCAGCGATTAAAGATAGGCTAGCACGATTAATACGACGAAAACCTCAACCAGTAAAATTACCTAGTACTGAAGTAATGCCTGCAAATGTCAGTAAAATAATAAATCAAGTTGCTAATCAAAAGCTATCAGAGCTGGCTGATGTACCAATGTCAGAAAAAGAAAAAAATATAACCGCTAGTCTGATAGCAGGAAGTGGTTTCACTTCCCGAAGTGGTCTCACTTCCCGAAGTAATCTTCGTTTTAGACGATAATAAATATAATAAAGATGTTCAAGCGTATATCTGATCCCGCATTTGACATAGACGCACCAGTACTTAAAGATGAGTCTGTGCGTGATTATCAATATTATTCTTATGACGCTCGAATTCCAGATCAACGTGGACGAATTGAACTACAGGTTCAGGATACAAGTAGGTATTTCTTACCCGCTGAGGCTTTTATTGAAGTAGAAGGTGAAATTTTAAATAACGCTGCTCCTGCAGCACCAGTAGCATATGGAGCTAATATTATTGTTGGTTTTGTTAATAATGGTATTATGGCGTTATTTGACAGCGCTACGTACATGATTGACGGAAAAAATATTGAATCAATTCAGAAGGACGTCGACGTCGCCACAACGATATTGGGTCTTGCTAGATACAGCGATGATTATTCAAGATCGGCTGGCCCGTCAATGATGTTTGCAAAGGATACAACTGATTTTCCAGAAAGTAGAAACGTTAATGTAGGTGATGTGAGAGCTGCAGGAGGAGCTGCAGATGCACCTGCAGTATTATCGATGAATGCAAATTTTAATTTAGGATCTGCAGTACGTAAATCAATGTTAAAAGGTGATAGGAGAGCATTTTCGTGTGCAATTCCACTTTCACATATATTTGGATTCTGTAGAAATGTCAGGAAAGTCATCTTTGGAGCTAAGCATACAGTTGTACTTGTACGAAAAGCAACCGATAATGATGCAATCTGGCGACCTGGTGTAGTTGATGCTGGTAAAGTAGTATTAACCAAACTTTCATTATGGATGCCGGTGATGACTCCAACAATACCTGAAGAAGAACGTCTACTTGCTTTTATGAATCAAGGTGGTAAATCAGCGTTGTCATGGTTAACAATGACCACAGATGCTATCCAGAGTAATATTAATGGTTTATTTACATGGCAAATAGCTTCTCAGCAAGGTGTTTCTGCACCGCGATATATATTTATTGTGCTTCAAAATGCTGCACGAGTAAACGATCAAGATGAAAGCATAATGATATTTGACAAACTTGGTGTTTCCGAGGTTTCTTTAAGGATAAATGGACATCAAGAACCATCCGAGGATATATTACTGAATTTTGAACAAAATCATGTAGCACGTGCATATCATCGTCTAATGACGTTCATGGGACGTGATCAAAATATTGATACTGGTTTACAAATATCACAGTTAGATTTTACAACTTTATATCCGATTTATTACTTTTCGTTAGAACATTTAGATTTAACCAGACAATCTGTAGTCGATATACATTTTCGAGCTCATGTTAATAGAGATATTGGAGCTGTCCCTAATTACAGAGCAATTGCTGTCATACTCAGCGATAAATCGATGTTACTTGAAGGTGCTGGTGGACGAATGCGAGTAGTTGATGCGCCAGTAGAAAACATGTAATTAGATCGTTTATGAATATTATAATGTCGTATAATCACGTTAATGTTAGTCTGACTCCTGGTCAGATTAAAAGGATACAATCAGCATCAAAAAATAATTGTGGATTAAAAATATCGCTAAAGAAAGATCAGATGAGCGGTTCAAATAAACTATCGTTGACCGAGCGTCAGTTTAAAAACTTCAGTGAATCTAAAAAATCAAATAAAGGTATAAAACTTAATCTTTCTGCGGGTGCTATCAAAGATATCATTAAGACGGGTGGTATATTTCCACTTCTTGCAGCAATACCAGCATTAATTGCCGCTGCAGCCCCAGCTGTTGCAAAAGCAGCTGCATTAGGCGCTGTTGGAACCGCTGCTGGAATGGCATTAAAGAAAGCAACAGGAAAGGGAATCAAAAAAAAGGGAAGGGGTCTAAGATTACCAGGGACTCCACATTCATGGTACGGAAAGGGCCTAAGATTACCAGGGACAGTTTACTGATATCTCCTATGTCCAATTTTGATTTATTAGATGCTGCTAAAAAATTAAAAATAAAAAATTTTAGAGGAGTTTTCATGCGCGATCAATTACCAAAACAACCAAAAATATTGAAACAGGTATTATTAATCTCGATGAAAATTCTGGTCCAGGCACGCATTGGGTCGGATATGCAATTGATCCACGTGGAATTATTTATTTTGATTCATATGGACTAGCTCCACCAAAAGAATTCTTAAAGTATATTAGCGGCTATCAAAGTACTCCAATATGGTATTCAACGTTACCAACACAAACATTAACTGATCCACCAATATGTGGTCGAGAAGTACTTAACGTACTTGATGCTATATCAAAATCAACAAAACCACCTCACAAAGTTGTACATGAATATACTACGACGTCACATTTAAACAGACATTAGTAAATATAATGGTAGATATTTATGGAAGATCTTCTCGTGGTAAAGGTCATCAGCAAGCTGATTTATCTAAATACGCAACTCTCGATCAGCTCAGAAATGAGATTGATGATTTATTAAATATAACCAGTGTGGATCAAAATGAAGTAGTCGTTTTTCAGGATAAGGAAGGACGATTAAAAACTAGTAATATACAACTACCAGATGTACTTATACGAGTTCCTAATGCGGTTGTTAATAATATAGTTACTTTTACTGATCAGGGTAAAATACAAGATTCCGGTACGTCAGTCAACGATTATATTAAGAAAGCTGGTGATTCATTTACAGGTTCAATTATTATGAATCAAAATAAAATTATAGACCTTGGAAACCCAACCGCAGATACAGACGCCGCAACAAAGAAATATGTCGACGATCAAGAATCTAAGTACGTGTTAGTCAACGGTGGTATTATGCGTGCATTTCTTAATATGAATAATAATGGCATTAACAATCTTAGAACACCAGAATATGATTTTGATGCTGTTACGAAAAAGTATGTCGATGATAAGGAAATTCCTATAACAACTTCGCTAACTACAATCAATAACGAAGTGACTATACTTAGTACTACTTTTACTAATCACGTACAAACTTTTTTAAATTTTCGTAGAAATATAAACAAAACTATTAAAGATTTTTTTGGTGATCCACCAACCGTTGAAATAAAACTAGCTGACGTTAACACGAAACTCAACGACATTGTCAGTGGAATACCTACTATTGTTCAAAAAACTAATCTGATTAAAATTCCACACAGACAAATTAAAAATATCGTGTACACAGTAGCATCAGGATCATCAACATGGACACCACAAAATAATACACTTGAACATACCGCAGAAGTAACTGGTTTATACAGGTTATCTATATACGGTTCGGAAATTAATGCTGCCACTTCATTATCACCGAATGAATATCGTAATCCTCTATTGGTGATGCTAACCAAGAATATGATAGAAACCTTTACGCTGATATCAACGGAAATGCCTCCGAGACGTTACTGGTGGTGCCTAGAATTCGTAACTGAAACTTAATTAAATGACGTTGTTAGTATAATGGATCAACCTCAGTCTCGCATCGACGTTCAACGTTACAGATGCAATCAGGTATGTGAGCGTCTCACTAAACTAAATAATTTTATCGACTATTATAACACGAAAATAAAAAAATACAAAAGACGTATAGTTGTCATCGATGTAGTTGTTTACTCGGTTTCTGCTGTTATTGCTCGAACAGGATTATTACTATCAACATTGACGATGACAGCACCTACTGTTATAACCATTATTGTTTCAGCATCAACGACTATTGCTGGTGTTCTAGGTATTTTAGCCAAAAAGATATATACCTGTACAAATGCTAAATTGCACGATTATATGATTAAATTACATACAGTGGCAGATGCATGTTCTAAACTATCTTTGTACATTTCTTCGTGTGTCAGTGATGGTGAAATATCCGATACTGAATTTGCGATGATGATGAAAACCTATGATGACGCTTTTAAGGTGATCGCTAATGATTTTAATGAATTAAATAATAATGATAATAATAATGACAGACAGGGAGTTACTTCAACAGATCGTCACTAATACAACTCTGTCAAAAACTACTATGATATCGTTAAGTTCGACCAATCCTGAGTTTAGTGTCAATTTTCCAACCGCAATTCCTGCAAAAGAAATAGCATTAGCACAGTTACGGGTTTATCATAGCTGGCCCAATATTAGATCAAAACCATTTGGTGGACTACAGCCAAATAATTCATTAGTATTCGCCAATAAGAATAAACCTGATGGAACTCCTGATTGGCAAGTAGTTGCTATTCCAACGGGCAGTTATCAAATAGAACAGATTAATGATGAGTTCCAACGCAGAATTAAATCTATTACAGGGAAAGAATCTAAAATAGCAATTACTGTCTACGAACCAACACTATCTGCGGTTATTGAAATAAATTCCCCTGATTACTCCGTAGATATTTGTCAAAGTTCGATTAGATCAGTATTAGGATGGTCTGATATTCCACCGGTTTATAATGGAGTTTCAGAACCAAAACTAGAAGAATTTAAAACGAGTGAAGAAAAATTCATTAAAGATCCAGAATATCGAGGAAAACAACCATGGAGTAATAATACAAGATTTGGATTTCCAAACGAAGATAGATATTACTTTACCGATTTTGATGGTAAAAGGATTCCCAAGTTGAATAAAGCATTATTTATTGTTAACACAGACACCAGGACGAAGATTAGTTTCTATACTGTTGATGTAAGATTTATTAAACATTTTTTAGATACTCTTAAACCTGAATACGATAAAACGTTTAATGATTTAAGAAATTTACTTATTTCATTATCACAACATTATAATGAAAGTGTAAAGCAGCAAATAATCGAGTCAATAAAACATTTAAATGGTATCTTGTTCGATTTATACATCGTCAATCGAAGTATTATAAACACTGCGACTAAATTCGATGGAAATCGTTACACAAATCCAGAATCTAAACAAGTATTTCTTGATCATTATAAAATAACAGAAAAAGATTTACAAACATTTGTTATACCAGATTTAAATAACGCTGAAATGAAGAAATCATTAAATGATCTTATTGAAGAACACTTTAAAAGAATATGTGATTCATGGAGAAAAATAGCCCCACCACCGATTATACTAAAACACAATAACAATCCCTTTGGTGCCGGACGTCATATCTCACCTGGTATTGTAAACATAACAACAACAATTGCAGTTAATCTAGTATGTGACGTAATTGATGACAGTTATCAAGTAGATCTTTCAAAATCTAACCAGGCCCAACAGGGGTATATACTATATACATTCAGTCCTAAAGATCCGCCCGGGTGGTTAATTGTATCTGAGCCAATTAATCCAGTTTATCTACGTGTACATAATCCATTTCTGACAAGAATAAATTTCAAACTCACTGACCAGGCAGGAAACATTTTGGATCTAAGACAAGAATCTCTTAATATTAATTTGTATATACGCTCGTAGAACGTCTGATTATTTAATCAGGGGCTGATTAGTAAATACATGAATATTAATCAATTTCTATGATTAAATCAATTGTATATGTAATAAAGCGAGATAACTCGGCTATCTCTCTCTGCGGAGTAAATTGAACGATTATTTCCCTTACTACTACGTTCGATTTACAGACAACAAATACTTCTTGTTTTTCGTTAATTATTTAGTGACTTATTTCTTTTTCTGTATGTGATTAGCTGTTAGTAAAGCATCAGTTTGTAACAGAGAGGGATATTGATGCATCTTTTAACTCTGATAACCTTAAATTCACGTCGGTTTATACGAGTGCGTAAAGTTATTTTTAGCTATAACACATGTATTTGACCTTAACGAACGATAACTCTTACAGAAAATGTAATGTGCGATTATTTTATACAGTATATATAAATAATGTTTGTAAATTAAGTAAATATACGCTACAGTTGTACAATAATTGTGATTTTATTCAGTATATTGGTCGTACGTAATTTGTCTGCTTATTCAGTGTTGGGTTAACTACATAATAATTTTAAAACGTCTATATGTATGAATCGGAAAATGGCTCAGTGGTATAGTTGTTGAACTATGATACTGACGACCGTGGTTCGATTCCTGTGGCTGACGAGTGTCGACAGTATTCGGAACGATGCCATTTTTATATATAAGGTTGGGGAGCTCAGCCCCAACGAATTCAACCCCTCATCACGTTAAACAACGTGGTGAGTGCGTTTTGCACTTACCCCGGGGTTTGATTTGGTGGGGGGTATTGAATTCGCAATACAGAGCTCCCTAAAATAATCAGTAGCATGCCTGAGCTCTCTACCTCATTTGAAAGACCCCCACAAGGAAACATTCAGAAAGAATGCTAGCCAAATAGAAACAGAACATGGAGTGCCAATAACGGTCATAAGAAAGACATCATCATGCAAAAAAGGACTCCATGAAAGACACAAAGGCTATCAGGGGGCCAAGTGACGGGTAACTGCTTAGGATGCTACTGATTATTTTTGATATTTTTAGGTCAAACATCAAGGTCAAAAGTTAAAAACTTGAATGTCAATTATTTTTTATTTTAAAGAAATAATTATTATATAATGAACCAAGAAAACATTAATGATATTATTTCTGCTATTAAAATATTAAAAATTAAAACATAACGGAATAAATCTATCTGATAATCTCGATCCTGAGAAAATATTATGTGATTATGAAATATTAAAACAAAGAAAATTTGACAATACATACACATTACTATCCAATTATAAATTCGTAAAATTAATCTATCTATGCTTGAATCATTAGCTATGGTAAATGAAAAACAGGTAAAGCTATTTGCGCCTCTTGCACGTTCGATCGAAAATATCAGATCCGAACTGTCTCGTGAATACGAGAAAAAGAAGATCGTGGATAATCGTGTAATGCAATTAAGAAAAATTATGTTATTTGATTCTGTCAAAAGTGAGAGTGACACTGCGTAGCGACGGTGAAGGTACCCGTGGCAAAATATAGAGTAAAACTATATACAATTTATTTATTAAGAGTACAGAGTTAGATATATTCAAATATTATCCGCTGATCATATTTTATTGAAAATGTAGATTTGTATACTTTATCTGCAACAAATTGCACCGATCGTGGATGTATGCTAAAATATTTTGCAGCCGCATACATTGATGGAAAAGTCATTTCTTGATCTGTTTCTGTATTCATGGATTTAATAGATCTTCTTGTAAACTTTTTGCATTTTCCAGTATTTCCACGTGCAGAATTCTGACTCTGTGTAATAGCTTGCAGGTTAGATAACCGATTATTTTTGGGATTTCCATCAATGTGATCAACTACAAGTCCATTTTTAACTATTCCACGAAAACATTCGAATATGAATATATGTGAGTAATAATGGTCTTTCCCAGCATGAAACATAAAATAACCAGTATTATTAATACTACCGACTGGTTTTTTCAATCTACAGTTTCTGATCACACCATCTCGAGACGCTTCATAATTTTTAATGGTTGGATGTTTAACAAATTCGTATTTATTACGAAATGCTTCTTTTCTTATAATATCATTGTCGATCATTTCATCATAAGTCTGATTTGTCTGATTCATTATATATAATATTATTTGTTTAAATCATTATTCTGAAATCTAACCAGATAATCTTCTTCTGTCTTTATAGGAGAGTCAGTGTTATTTTTTTTGTCATAATATCGTTTAAGTTCTCTGTATTTTTTTCCGCCACATTTTAGACACAATTGAGTTTTTCCTCTGACTCCAACACCACACTGAATACATGGTATTGGTCCTGTACTTCCATTTTTGATACTTTGTGCATGATATCCGCAATATTTGTTCACACACGATTTATTACAAGTAGAAGTATATCCAATTCTGAGCCAAGCACATTTGTTCTTTGTTTCAAACATTATATATATACTAAAATTTTAATTTAAATATTTGTTTTAATTATATGAAGGAATTATCCATGATTAAACCTAAAAGAGCCAGATTCGATCTTGACAGACTATCAGAATATAAATTTAGTACTTTGATGCAAGATCTGGCATTAACAAATGAGGATATAACGGAACGTATTCGTGAAGCCAAGAAGGAATTTCGTGACGATGGCGCTGCTCATGTATGGTCAACATTCAGAGTCGGAAATGTTACTAATATGATGAATGACAAACGAGGAAAAGTAATTATTAATCACCTTGATGATCAAAAATATTTTATTTTAATAAAATTTATTGTAAATACAGAAGAAGATATTTGGATTATTCGTGATAAGCGCGATCCAGTACGCATACAGTCAGGAAATAATATTGTTCTCTTAAATAATAAATCTAAGCCCGGAATACTAACAGGTGTTGATAAGGTATATTATGAACGGGGGTACCCTGTGACTGCAGTTGTATATGCAATATATCCGCTGAATAATAAACCTGACGTCGGGGATCTAAAGCCTATGAAACTGTCAGAGTCAAGAATAAACTGTGTAGCTGAACGAGTTACAGAACATTTTACAAACGCGATACGTGGTAATGGTTTAACAGATTTACGACGTAAGAAAATAAATATGTGGGCAGAGGTGGTTAAAGATACCGGAGCGTCTATCAAAGATGTCGCTGATCTAGAAAAGAAATTAAGATTTCCAATAACGGTAAAAACGTTAACCGGAGAGATTTTATATAAACCAAAATATACAAAAAATGGAGCTCCAATAGATATTATTGATCATAATTCGCATGCGTGGACCTCAGCAGTAACAATATTTCCACGAGATAGAGCGGTTAAATTTTATGATGGTCATATATTTGATTTTATCAAAAATATCAGTAAAAGTGACCCTGTGTCCGTTTGGTTATTTCAAAGTTCAGAATATGATCATTACGATCAGTTTGTACGGCCTAATGGTGATATTTACCGTATAGAATCTCTTAATGTAGAAATGGAACATCTTGCGCTGAAATATACTTCAGACGATGTCAAAGTTAGACAATTATTAAATAATTGTTTTACAGTTCCATCCGTAGCGGCTCATTTCGCTCAGGAGAAAAATTTATGGAAACCAACACGATCGGAATTTCTTGAAGACATTCATAAAAGCTGTGTAGAATATGGACACGGAGGATTATGGAATACTAAATATAAGTATAATGACGTTATATCCGTCGATATGGCAGCGTGTTATCCTGGAAGTTTTCTTGGATACGGAGAATGTTCTGAATACTTTAAGAGATTCGGACATCCATCACACGAGATGACCAGGGTTGCGATAAACGGATATTTACCAGATTTTGATCTAACAGGATCTGCTCATGTAGAATCATTCGAGTTTGCAGAAAATCTCCATCCGATTACTTATGCTTGGTTTGGAAGACATTTTTCAGAAAAATGTAGGGTTCCAATAGTACTATTGCGATATATGCTTGATGTTGGAATTTTAATATCTTTACAGGTGAGTGAGGCGATTATATCATATAGTCCACAGAAACAAGTTTGGTTACCAGAACCAAATAGATTTAATATTGATGATGCCAGGAAAGAATTCCCTAATCTTAATGAAGATGATATTATTAAAATTACTAATAATATACGTAAATGCAGAGACAAGCATGATGAGAAACTTGCAAAAGATCTTGGTAGAAAGATAATTGGTAAATTTACTCAAGGAGGAGCCTATGATCATAAAAGACACTGTACAAGATTAATTATGGACGATGCTGAACTCGATTTTATAATTGCTGATACAACAGAAAAAAACACATTTATAAATCGAAGTAATGCTTATTTGTCAGACGGAACCAAATTAGGTACAATTGTGAGTTATCTTGATGGTGACTCACCGCAGTTTACTCATTTAAGATCATCTATGTTGGCATATGTTTCTATAAATCTACTGTCTATGATAAATAGATTTTCTCGTGATGCTGTCAGAGTCGCAACGGATTCGTTTTATATAAATAAAAAATATACGGATTTGTTAAAACCGCTACTTGGTAATGGTGAATGGGGGTCATGGAGAATAAAACAAGAAAATATACTTAGCTATTCTGAATCTGCCGACGTTGAAATTAAGGAAATATATTACAAAAATAATAATAAAATATCAAAATCATCAGCACCATCTGTATACGATCCTGCGGCTAGACATAAGACTGTTTATCTTAACGGATGCGGTGGTTCAGGTAAAACAACTCGTGTGATTAAATTATTCATGAATAATAATTCAGATATAATTGTTTTGACACGGTCACATAAACTCGCCAGAGAGGGATAAAAGAGCGAGGAGTAAAATCGTGTACTTATCATAGTTTCTTTAGATGGTGTGGAGACACATGGACTCCTGAACGAATGGGTGAGAAATATATACCTAAATATATTATATGGGACGAGATATGCACGGTGTCGTTAGAAATATTAAAAACATTTCTTGAATGGTTATTGACGAAGAATACTGCTATAATAATGTGCGGTGATCATGGTCAACCACCACCCTTTGTTGGACAGTCTCCACATGAATGGCTGAAGAATAACGTAGATTATTATGAAGAAATAAATGATGACCATAGAGCTATTGATGAACCGCTGAAGGAGTTTAAAAGGTTAATCAGACTACAGCCAGACAGAGTACAATGTGAAATAATGCGAGGAGTAATTCCAGAGACTTCTATGAATGATTTTCTGAGTTTATGGAATCCCGCTGATTTAATAGTTGCAAGTAGAAAGATAGTTCGTGATGAACTACAGGATAAATTATTTCTGTTACATAAAGAAAAGTTTTCAGATCTACCTGTACCATTATGTTATCGCCCAGCAGATACTCGACGACAGAATATTGATGTTGAAATTCCTGGTGGTGGAATACAGAATCTTGTCTTGAATGATATTATTTTAGTCGATATTAATGTCGTTGAGAATGCGCTGAATATGAATAAATCACCGTGGACGTTAGGATATGCTATAACTATTCACTCATCACAAGGGTTAACTATTTCTGATACAAATATCTGGATTATAGATGATCGGATCGAATGGTCGAATTTAGTCTATCTCGCAGTTTCTAGAGTCAGAAGAATATCTCAACTACATAGGGTTATTATGCATTTTACAGAAAATAATGATCAGACTGTTAATAATGACGTAATAAGAAAAAAACTATCTGGTTATAAACGGCGTGATAAAAAAAATAAACGTGATTTTGATATTGATACTGAATTTATTATAAAACTAAAAACACAACAGAATAATAATTGTGCAAGTTGTAACTGTAATATGTTATGGCAATATTCGAATAATAATCCAAGACAATTTACCGTAGACAGAATTAATAGTCATCTTGGTCATATACGTGATAATGTGATGCTGACCTGTCTTGAATGTAATCGACGTAGAGGTTCTGGTTATGTAATTGTATGTGGTGGTAATTGTGTGTCTTTAGGAATTATCTGTAATTGTTCACGTACAAATCCACGTTGAGGGGCTCTCGAATCTAATCTGTAAATTGGAGGTCTACCTGTGGATCTAACTACACTAGAAATTGTATGTGTAGTCATGCTCCAGATAGGATCAGTTGCTCTTTTTTTACCACCTTCAAGTTCACCAGGTTCATATAAATATCTTACAGTTACATTACCTAATACTGGTTGAGGTTGATGTCTGTCATTGCTACGGGGTATATATTTTTTTTTGATCGCATTAGAAGGTTTCATGGAAGTTGCACGAGTAATTTCATTATTTAATGCAACTATCACATTTGGTAACCTTGCAACCCATTCACGAGATCGCTCACCGGACTTAAAGTCAGTAGATATTTCTTTTGCGTATTGGTATCCAAATAACCGCTCAGCAAGTGTTCGATTAAATCGTTCAACAATTGCCTGATCTCGATGAATTTCAGTGTGTCCTCGTCTGATTTTAACGTTATGTTTCTTCATTAACGATAATACTGTACCAAGAAATTCTTTACCAGGATCAACCTGTAATAACTGTGGCCATCGCAAAGGTCCTCGCTGATAAATTCGTTCAAACGCAGATGAAACTTCAAACGCTGTCTTTGTTGATAATGGTTCAGCTTCTTTATATCTACTTGCAACGTCAACGACAGTTAATGCGTATTTGTATGTGCGTGATTGACGTTTACCAATTTTAATGGTATCGTGTGGTAAAAATAAAATATCTTCTCGATGAACCTCATTAGGGACGCTGACATCAAAATGTGCATATTGAATTTTTTTAGGTGGTGGTAGATAAATTTGCCATATTGCCTGTCGTGCTAACCACGTTGCAGCAACAGAATGTGAGACTTTTGCTGCTTCAGATAATTTACTAATAGCTGATTTGCCTCTCCAATATCCTCTTGGGCTATAATAAATGGATTCCATTATAATATTTATATAATTAATTACCAGCCCCTAGCATTATTTTACTTTTCATTGCAGATTTTACTAGAAAAGTAGCTAATTTATCTCTTACAGATTTATTTGGTATAGAATTTAATGCATGAATCAATTTTACATCTGCGAGATGCCTTTGTTGCAAATCTTTACTTTTATACGCAACGTCATGAACATGACACGCTTTATCAATCTTATTTACTGGATGCTCTCCTGGTCTTGGTTGATCTTGATCATCAAGTCGGATATCGAGTCGAGTTCCAGGACCGCAATAATTATATCCTGGAATATGTTTCTCACCGGGGTATTTAGCCCACGGAGTTCCTGGTAATTTTCCTAATAAAGTGGCTATATCTCCACCTGTCTTTGTTTTAACAAATTTGTATTTCTTCGTACCGCATTTTACACATTTGCCTGTCAGAGCACGTCGTTTATTTTTTGTTGTTATTGTAGTTAGTTCAGCAGTGGGTGTAGGAATTTTACACCGAACACAATATAGACTCATATTATTTATTATATGGATATAATTGACTTTTCGGCGACACGAAAACAGGAGCCAGTGAAGCATCATCCAGCATTACCAAATTCGATAAGGATGATTATAATAGATCCATCTGGATCGGGTAAAACACAACTATCATTAAATTTAATAATGCGATGGTTAAAATGGAGTAAATTGTATTTAGTAGCACCATCTGTAGATGATCAACACTGTTACGAAGTACTTAAAGATTTTAATGAAAATGCAAAATTGCTGAATGAAGATGGTGATGATGTGGTTGATTTTATTACCGATATTGATGAGGCTCCATCTGTAGATGACCTAGATGGATTTATTAATAATTTAGTGGTGTACGATGACGTTATGTTGGACAGACAAACAAATTCAGCTAGAATATTTTCTCGAGGTAGACACAAGAATACAGATGTTATATACGTCACTCAGAGTTATACACAAATACCTAAAGTGATCAGAGACAACTGCAATATTTTAGTAATGTTTAATGGAGTAGATAATTATACTTTACAGAATATTTATTATACTTGGTGTTCAGGAGATATGGATATGATTAAGTTTAAAAACTTTTTTGCTCAAGCACAAGCTGTTCCGTTTGGATTTATTACAATAAATCTATATGATCCAAGATCTAGATATCGTGTAGGTCTGGATAAAATCTTTGGTCCTTGATTTTATCAAGGATTACAGCAGCAGGCAGGGTGAACGACAAAAATTGAGCGACCCGGCGAGTAAACTAAACGCATTATAACATAAAAAACAAAAAAGTCAAAAATAAAATAACAAAAATGAGCTAACCCAAACAATTTATTATTCGTTTTTCAAACTATACGGTAATAATAAAAGTTAGGAGGTTCGGTTTAGCGTTATTGACCTTATTTTTCAGCCTCTGTAGGAACCTTTATTTTATGAAAAACTTGCTCGAAACCAATTTGTAGGGTTCACCCTGCCTGCTGTTCGACCCAGCTTGATATGATGGAATGATTCGAACGCGTAACGTTTCAGTCGCGATTCTGTTACTCTAACCAATAAGCCAAATTTTAAACACTAAATCTCATTTTACGACAAGTAGGGTGGCGCACCAATCCAAATCAACATCTCTGAGCTCGCATCGGGTGGCCTCTGGGATAGGATCAAGAGATACCTTTGAGGACGTAGATTTTATCATTCAGTTTTTGAAGGTTTTTGCTCAAGCTATGGCTATCTATGTTCAATAATAGAGCTAAGCAGTCTGTTCAGCTATAATACCCCGCCATTGATTTTAGCTGGCATGCATAAGTCATATATCCTATGCCTTAATATAGATAGCGAGGTAATGCCGTAACCCCCGTTACCTTTTTTATCGGCAACTGTGAAACTCGTCTCTTTCATGGGTCTTAACTTCCTTTTAAGTTGCTCAATCTATATATCGTGTTCACAATTGCATGGTTATACATGTGTAAGAGTTTGCATTATTGTTTTCTATCGTATGTGGCCCAATCATTGCCAGAGAGATAATACGTAGGGATAATAGAAAAATTAAAAGTGACTATAGCAGTCAAACATTGATGACGAAGGTAGTGGTTACAAAGTAAAATATGAATATGGAAGTTTACAGAAATTTCCATCTTAGACGTGATTAAGTGATAATACGCATTCATATTCTGGTTAATAATAATAATAGACATGTAGTGTACTAAATAGATACGTACTATACTAAACAGACCCGTGAAGCTTTTTCCAATTACGTCTTCCGCCAAAAAAGAACAACAGCAGGTGCTAAATTGTATGTCAATGTGAATAATATTTCTATTTTTTTTTAGACAGATGTTCGTCAATGCAAAGTTAGACAAAAATAATTATTCAAACTTTAAGTCCGATTCCTACTACAACAGTCCCGTCACTCGTTAATGATTCAAAGTGCGTTTAGCAGTGATAAATGGAATGCACTGAAGCGTGACTCATTCGAACGTCTATAGGGCCAAGTATTACTCATATATACACACTAATCTTCACTAGTGTTGGAAATCTGTTAAACTCAGGGTCATAAATACCGCTCAGGCGAACGCTACAATACTGTGATGGGGGAGGGGGTAAAAAGGGTGCCCAAATTCTCAAGTATTAAGGGCGGGGGGGGGGGAGCACTTCTAAATTTTAAGTTACGCAGTTGGTTAAAATTTAAAGATCGCTGATTGATTCACCATAAACGATCAACCGACGATTGTTATCGGTGTGAGATATTGGACGTATATTTATGTTTCATGTACAATATCATATTCATAGCACTGATAATGACTGCATTGCTTGTATCCATTGAATTCAAATGGTTTACTAGTATGTCACATGCCATGTAGGTGGCGCTCGGTTTGAAATAAGCAAGGGATTGCTTTAGTAACTGGAAATAGTTATTCACGTAATATACGTTTTTGGGTGGGTCAGGTGGGAGGGGGATTTTTCATTACAAAAATTGGAAGAATTAAAAAAGAAAGAATTTTTTTTCATGTATACTCGTTTATATTACATTATGGAAAATTATAATCCAACACTTGACCGTTTGAAACCGGCTGACTAATTTTCGATTATATTCACTGATCTCGTCACACCTCTAATCTTTCCCTCTTGTATAAAAATGAGAATTATATTTCGTTTTATCACAATGATTCTCAGTGACCATATATCCTGCTTTAAGACATAAAATATTCTACGAATAAAAAAAAATATACATACCACTGCCGATGTTAACTTCCATCCAGTTTAACCGAGAATTTGTGAATAGTGAATGAGGTAATTGTTGCTGGTAGAAGGAAGTGACCCGCTTTAGTAATAAATAAGGTGTTATTACTTGTATTACAAAGGCTGAAATCTAACACATTGGGTTTATTGGTGCACATATGTATTTGTGTAGAAATCATGATATTGAAACGAAATTGCCAATAGTGAGATCGGGATGGCTACTTTTACGTTACTTTTATTACGCAGCACAATATTTACCACACACGTTTTAGAGAGAGAGAGAGATATCGCAGATGGTTATCACATGAGCAACTTAAGTTTAGTTTCACACAGACGGACGGTCGGAGGATATGATAATATCCACTCTAAAACGTAGGGATAATAATGCCTCCTATGAATATTTACACAGCAAAAGACAAAATAGAGAATAAAAAAACGTAAGAAAACGACGCATTATACATTATGTGGGCAACGCGCCAGATCGTACACACTAAGTACTGTCTTACAATTGTTTTGCCCAAAGCCCGGTGGCACCCAAAATGTTGTAGGTGGATTCTGTTTACTATGTGTTGAATTTAGGTAGCACCATGGGCAATAACATGGTATCTTAACGTGTCCTAAGAATTTGCACTGACTTGATAATCCATTATTTAATATGGACTCAAAACAAAGTAAAAGTAAAGTGAAACAGTTTCCTAACAGAGTGCCATTTTTACCTTTTCATTTGTTGAAGCTTATATCAAGGTAAATAAGAAGTCATCTGGTGAGAAGACCATGAACAAGGGATTCAAGTTTTTCAGTGAAGGATACATCCAAGACCTGAAAGGTAAGTGGTGTTTTCGTTATCATCCACGTTACGTTTTAGAAATAATTGTTTCACTTATGCATTTGCCTTGTTCTGCATATAATTTGAGAGAGGTCTATACACATTTTCACGTGACTTAGATGTGAGTCATTCCAATGGAAAATTCCAACCAAATTGTAATCTGTTTTTTCCAACTGCTACTACTACTACTACTACTACTACTACTACTACTACTGATGAAGATGATGATGATGATCTTTCTTTAACTACATTCAACTAATGTATTTAGTAAAACAGTTGGATTCAAGTAGGGTGGTCGCCATTTAACATGTTAATACACATCACATTAGGATATGATCGTGCATTTGTATCAAATTGACTACTTGGAGAAGATAGAGCCTGCGGCCTAACTGTGATGCTTTATATCTCTCTCTCTTAAAGATCCATTATCTTCGTAAACCTAAATTTTCCTGATGTTGTAGTAGAAACATTTCGATTATTATAAGTAGAACAAAAAACAAAGACCCCGATCGACCGGCGTATTAAGTATTATGCATTATGCGGTGACAGAAACAGATCTACTGATGTTTGCAGTTAGATTTGACTTAAAAGCGAGTGTAGACGGTTCTTGAAAATGGCTCATGGTAGCAGTTAATGCTAAGTTGTTAATGGCTCAATGCAATAGCGACGTGCGGAGTTTTTTATTGTTACCGTAAGTGTGCAATAAGACTGCTTCAGCGTCACTGGTGTGATATTGACTGCAAGATAGCAATAGAACCGTTAGATAAAAGATAATAATAAAAGGCGTTTAAAAACTGAGTTCGGAGGTAAGCTTTCTTCCTGCTTCTTTAAGACAAGCATAGTTTACAGTGCAACTGTACTTATTAATATTCATGACGTTTCGCAATATTATGCGTTAATTGTTGATCTCACTTGCAATCTCAAAATCTCTGGAGCATTTAAAAAATGCCTTACGAATCTACTTCAAACCGCTTTGAATTTGGAAGTAACCATTATGTCCTTGTTCTTTATAACAAGTATAGTTACAGTGCAACTGACCATATAAAAATTTATGAGGTTTCACTAAATAATTGGTTCATTGTTGCGAAATAGGTGTTGCACAATTCTAATATTTTCTAATAAATTTAAACGTATTTGATCGTTTTCCAATAATACTGATCTATGTACTTAATCTTTAAATAGTTGTATAACTGACACTCTAAAGTAAAATGATTCTCAACCTCCATTGTACTGGAACTGGAGCAGAGCTTTCTTTCATTTGGTTTGGAATATCGTTTACACTACCTACCTTGATTTCCATTTGATGACATGACACTACAAAGCTAGGTTTTGTACTTCTGAATTTGGAATTTTGAAATTGAGAACATTATCAAGATAGGCTGAAAAGATATACAATGTTTACGTAAAAAGAGGATTTGTTCGAAAGCCGTAACCTTTGCATCCAAAGTAGTGTTATATGGTGAGATAGCCTCTAACGGGAATCCCGTGTTAAACAGGTCAAGTAGTATTATCTGGTGAGATAGCCTCTAACGGGAATCCCGTGTTAAACAGGTCAAGCATTTATAGCCTCTAAACAGGAAAATAACATTAGGCCGCCATTTTCAAATGTTTGTTACAGTGTAACATTATGCGTATGTCTGCAATCGAACTGAAATGGCATATTACATCACAATTTTCAAACTGTTCTACTTAGGCGCGAAATGTGAGCTTATAATCACCAAGATTCAGTCATTTACAGATCACTCAGGGTAGGATGCAACACAAGACGTATATACGCAAAACTACATACAGTAGAACCTATCTTGAAAGACCACCCTTTCTGCCATAAAATTATGGTCTCTCAAGACAGGTGGTCTCTCATAACAGGTCACAATGCTATATAATCATTAAATTTGTGTATTGAAAATATGATCTCTCAAGACAGGTGGTCTCATATAGCAGTGGTCTTTCAAGACAGGTTTCACTGTATTTGTTTTGTTCCTAGTCGGCGGGAGAGAAAAAGCGAGTTTGAAATGGCGTGGTGGCCATCAGGCCCAGTCCCATTCATGTGCCATATTGAGCGAGTTCTTTACGAGACTCAGTACAAAATAAGAAAGCTATTTTGTATTGATTACATACGCCCCGCCCTCCCCCATCCCGCCTTTAAATCTTTCTAAATATTTTTAGATTTACTGCATAAATGAAATAAAGAACGAATTATGCTTTATAAAAGTTCTATTCACTGCGCCTAAAAATACGTGCCGATGTCAAAGAAGGCAACTAAGTAATTTGAATCTGGGTGTGTGATACGGAAATATGGATAAAATAGCTCTATCGAATGTCATCTCATCATGTAACATTAAATGGGCATGTAATAAAAATACAAACTAACTTACTCATGATCCCTATGATAATAAAGTTAAAATCTCTATATCGTCCCTTATTAGGCTTAAAAATTCTTGAACAATCAAACTTTTCATTGTAAAAAATAAAATTAAATTTTTGGATAAGAGTTGATCTCAAATTTGGACGAAAACTTTGAAGATGTAAGCCAGAACAGTCACTTGTATTACTAAAAACAAGAGTTTTAAACTCAGACTTGGAATGACAAACTAAACTTTAGGTGGTTTGTATAAAAACGAATATATTATAAGCGTTTGATTACTATTGTCCTCCCATTCTTCATTTTATTTACAGTCATATATACCAGCTTGAAAGTCTAGCATTATTTCTTCTTGATGTTATTAGATACCAGGTAGATAAATAAAAAAAAGAAAACCAGGAAGAAATAAAAGTATTAGTATTGGGAGGGACGTGTTTTTTGTATACTGTTAAATTCAGTTGTGTGTAACAGTCTTCTATGTCTTACCCTCGTGGACACATACATTTCGAGTTGATAATAATTAGACAAAATTGTATTGACTGTGTGGAAACCTGGAAGCTTCAAGACATGACAAAGACTACGCCGATATCTGAATTTTTGGTTGACTGAAGAAAAAAAAGGAACAGAATTGTTCGATTATATCGGGCTTGAAATTAAGAAAAGATATGACTCATAATGAAATTAAGAAAAGATATGACATAACATAACATAAAAGACTGTTCTATGCTAACGTTTATGTCTGGACAAAGTTTAATTCAAACAAATCTGTTAAATTATATTTATGTAATGTTCATTGGACAACAAGTTGTTAAGAACTGATACCATGCACTACGGGAGGCTCAGATATCGGCGTAGTGACTTTTTTGATGTGGAGAAGACTCGAGATCCCATAGGAAACCATTTATACTGTTATCAGCACGCATACGTATATGAAACCATTCATACTGTTATCAGCACGAATGCGCATATGAAACCAATCATACTGTTATCTGCACACATACGAAAATATGAAACCAATCATGCTGTTATCAGCACACATACACATAGGAAACCACTTTATATATATATATATATATATATATATATATATATATATATATATATATATATATAATCACACATACATTTATATTACGAATGGATGATTTTTATTACTATATAACTATGTATATACTCCACTATTTGAATGACGTGACAGACGATTGAACGAAATGATAAGCCATTTAAGCTTAAAATGCCCATTTGGCCATTGTATATTTACCAAGTTCTATCCATTCTAGTGAGTTACATGCAACCGTATAGAACTCAGAACTTGTATACAGTAATGTCCTTACAACAACATCTCGTTTGTATAATGGGTATGTCTTCCGACACGAGCAATATCAATTGCATCTCGTTTGTGTAATGGTTATATCTTCCGACACGAGCAATAGACCCGTTCGGAAGACACAACACATGTAACATTCATTTTTTTATTGCATTAATGCTTACCACATTTTTTGAGACAAGGGTGACTGTTCACTTTAGTTCACATACACATTTATCTCATAATAAATTTGGATTTCTGTCTAAATATTCCCGAAAGGTGAGGACATTGAAACCACAAGTAAATGATAGACTAATATGACCTAATGATATTAGAATGGTTACGTGGTCCTAATTGACTTTAATATAACGGTCATGTTTAACATTTGGATTTGTCACTCAGTTATCTACATCAAATGGGTGACTGGGTATAACGTTTTAGCAGAGTCTCTCTCATTTCACCTCACTCATACAACTTTTCTCTCTGTCTCTATGTACCTGTCTTTCCATCCATCCATCCATCCATTCATCCATTCATCCATCCATCCATTCATCCATCCATTCATCTTTCTGATTTTCCTCTTTATCCATAATTGCCGGGAAATACGTTCTGTGTTGCCCACTTCAGTACTTATCAATAATAATAATAATAATAATAATAATAATAATAATAATAATAATAATAATTTTTCCCATCCACCACATAATTCTGAATTCATCTAAGTGTTTGTGTTGTTACGTGATGGGGATCTCAATAGTTCGTAAGTGAAAACACAGGGTCACAACTATATGCCCCCTGGACATGACCAAGAGGATTTGACCCTCATCCCCACCGAAATTTGTTGACACTTGCATCAGTGATGACAGATAGCTATCCTCAGACCTGTTAGTCTCATAATTTGGGAGTTGTTACAAATATATTGAAAAAAAAAAAAAGCCAACAACTCCCGATGGCTAATTCAAAATGCAAAAACCGTTGAACATTACAGACAATCCATAATCATATTCGATGTTTTTGATTATCTGTACTGAACTGTGTGAGAGGAGTCACACGACATTCACAACATAAGCGAGCAGCATGATTTGTTGAAGAGAATCATTTCCATATTCAGCAATCGGAAGTTCATGATTCTGGTAGTTATTTATTACATTATCAGTCATGTAGTATACGCTCATGACAGAAACATTATAAGCTCACTATGTACTATGCAACGGCGTTATCTGTTTTTGTTTTGTTTTGTTTTGTTTTGTTTTTGTTTTGTTTTTTGTTATAGAGATAAGTGGAATGTACGGGTATTCCAGACCTTGATAATCAATTTGAATCTTTCGAGAGATGAAAGGAAACAAAACTTTTGGTTAGATTGAGGAAGATATTTATATTTGGAATTCGTTTCAAGACACAGTTGCAAAAATTCAATATACAACATTGATATAAAAGTAGGAGTGCATATCTTGCTGTAGGGATAAATAAATACGCTTGTCTATGATCGCAAGTAGAGAACAAGTAAAGGAATGCATCATGAATTTTGGAAATCATTTAAAAAGTGTACTTCAATAAATAATTTTTCAGAAATGAATCTGATATCATGTTGAGATACTACTATAAAAGATGCCACGAGAAATTGTATTTAGCTTTTTTTGAGGATTATATGTAAAATATTAAAGATCACACTTCCTATAATAGCAGTGCCTGATTAAGGAATTCCAGGTCCCTAAGCACTCGCAATATTATGGTATCGCCTCCCCCCCCCGTAAAACTCAAAATAAAAAACAATATTAAAAGCTTAAAAGGTGGGGAAATACCAATAGTGCTATCATTCCAAATCAAAATACTCGCAAATGCAGATCGAAATGGTCATACATAATTCATTCAATTTTTATCATCAACAACTAATTTGAATTTTTGTTCTGGTGCCCCTGTTGGGCTGGTGCCCTAAGCACGTGCTTTAGTGTTGGTAATCCGGCAATGGATAATAGTTTATTCTTTGAATTTTATTTATTTATTTATTTATTTATTTATTTATTTAGAGAGAGAGAGAGAGAGAGAGAGAGAGAGAGAGAGAGAGAGAGAGAGAGAGAGAATAGGTTGCAAATATCCATCATGTTCCCATTCATCGTCATCAGTACTTTGGAAAGTGCTATTTGTAGCTGAGCGGATTACTAGGTCAGGTGCAAAGCTAATGCCGATCAAAGATAGATATATATATATATTGCACCATTTAAAGGCACTTCAACACAGTCATGGACACATATCACCGAAAATCAAAATTTTGAGGGAACATCTTCTATATGAGTTTTCAGATTCACTAGGTTTAAGATTTAATTTTACTTTTCATGTAAACAAGAGATAAGCGTTTTAAATTAAATGATAAGCGTTACTTGCAACTTTCAACGTAAGTGTAATTCTTGAAAGTATATACACATAGCTTGAGTTAGCACTGAACAGGTTTTGACTCCGTTTTGTAATGATCGTATAGGCTAGAAATTTTGTAGTAGAAAAGAATACATTATGAGTGTTTGACATTCAGTATAGCCACAGTGTCCATTTTATTTACAAAACATACACATGCTCACTTCCGGGATTTTGATGCTTTCAGACACGAGGCAGATATGTAATAAAATGTAAAGTACCCCAGATATTGCTACTGCCGGGTGCATGCTTTTTGTCTCATTTTAGATTCACATTTTATGACATTCTCTTGTGCTGTTCCTCGTGGACAAAAATATTGCATGTGGATAGGAGTTTGACTAAATGGTGTGGATTGAATGAAATGTCTTAAAGTCCAGAAGGACCACATATAATATTTTATGATACTCTCAAACCGAGAACAATAAAACCTATCCAGTTTTCGGTACGTATTTATTATGCCTTGTCGTATTTTGAAATATTGAGATTGTATATTGTATGAAAGCAATAATTTTTCTTGACGTGAAAAGAAGGTAGAAACAGCTTATGCCATACCATATCGACAGCTCAGATGTGGAATGGCGTTTTATCAGTTATGCATATCAAAGAGAAAAGGGAATGCCCGGTGAATGGGAATGCCCGGTGAAATGGAATGCCTGGTGAATGGGAATGCCTGGTTATTAGCCTTTATGTTTTGCTACCGTGAAGACACGGAATGGGAATGCCTGGTTATTAGCCTTTACGTTTTGCTACCGTGTAGACACACTAATTCATTTTCCTATTGCTATACTTAGCGTGGTTAAGTAGTTGAAAGGTGAATGCTTTTCCACAGCAAACTCAATAGACCTGCTTCAACATAATAGCAACAAATATTCCACCCCTATTTATATTAATGACAGTAAAGTTAGTGCATACCGTGCCACATTAGTACGTACAACCTATTACTCTCCGATGTCACTGTTGTGCAAAGCCATTACATTCCAATCTTTCTACAGGTTATAGCTTGAATATTCAGTTCCAAGCAGCAAAGAAGAAATGAAACGGATACAGTTTGCCAACGAATCAAACTCGAAATCAGGCAGTAGGC
>JAECUM010025664.1:0-22535 GCA_016617855.1 Megalonaias nervosa
GGAAGCTCTACCTGCTGCCCCATAACTCTCAAATTTGCCGACTAGCATCAAAGCAAGGGGCAGTCCAGGAAGCTCTACCTGCTGCCACACAAACCCCCTCCCCTCACACACACACAAGCACCTACGCTGGGAACATCAAACAGGTGCTAGGAAAATATACTAGCAATACCTGGGTGGACTCCTGAACTTGGCAAGCCAGTGCTGAGCTAAGATTTTCTACCATGACCCTGGCATATGGGTGTTGATCGAAATATGGTAAGGGACAGTCCAGGACACCCCACCTGCTGTCCCAAAATTCCGGACAAGCATCAAAACCCTCTTTAGGACAGAGAGGGAATAACCAAGGTCTTCATTTTACATTAGAAGATCAAAAACAACCTATCATGATCCTTTGGCCGTGAGCTCAAAACAATACAACTATAATTACTAAGCGGTGCTAATGTTACATAGGATGGCATACATCCAGCAGATTGGTACATTTTAGATTTCCAAAGTACGCTCAGTACACAAAATTCCAACTTGATATTTATTCAAAATTCATAACCCCGAGCTATTGGATCAATTGCATAGGTGGCTCACACACTTCTGGTATAGGGATATCCATAGTCACAACTGGATTCAATTTGATTAAACTGATTTAGGGGTATCAAGGCTTTTTTGGGTGACTTGGGGGCCTTCGGAGAGGACCATCAACATCAAGGAAGCAAGCTGAAACATGGACTGGAACTGGCTCTGGAGTCTTCGCCTGGGGGCTGTTGGCTGCTCTTTTTCTGGTGGCTTTCTTTTTTGGTTTGGTCCGTACGGGACTTGAATCACCGCCCTCTGGGGGTGGGGGTGGGGTTTGGTTGTTGCCTGTCTTGGGGTTTGACTCGGTTACTTGTGGTAGGGGTCTGGTATAGGGGTGGGGGTGTGTGGGCTGTTTCTGGGTGGTTGTGGTGGGGCGGGGCTGGGGCCCGGGCGGGGGATTTGGTTGCTGGGTCTGTCAGTTGGGGGTGATGGAGTGCGTCCGGACGGGTACTAAAAGGTCAAAAGGCCCAGACCGGGGCCAAGTGCCCTCTGAAAGGGACAGCGGTTCAGCCTAGGATCGCAAGCAGTCGCAGAAGCCATCGAGCAATACGCGACTATAATCCGTTTACTGGTTACTCCTTTTGTATTGGGGGCGATAGAGTGCGTCCAACTTGACAAGAGTGACGGGTATCTGGCCCAGACCGGGGCCAGGAGTCCAAAGACCCAGACCGGGGCCAAGTGCCCCCTTAAGGGGACTGCCGCCCAGCCTAGGGCCACCTGCAGTCGCAGAAGCCAAAGTGCAAAACGCGACTATAATCCGTTCAGTTCAGTAACTCCAACAACAACAACAACAACAACTCCTTTTGTAGAGTTTGGAATAAGAAAACTGAACAAACTTAAACACTTTGCTCTAGATATTTTCTTTCGCAGCAACAGACTAAACAACATAAATACCGTTACAACAATAAAAGATCTTTCATCTTCTATTAAAAAGAAATACATCAAAAATAGAATTAAAGATTAACGACAACCTACCAACAAAACTAAATTTAACAAAGGCAATGACATGTTTTGAAATGTCTCTCACTTTGAGAAGGTATGCGGATGTAATCTGCCATACATCAACAACTTGAAAAAAATTTATTAACAGAGAGAAACCTCAATTCAAAATTCAATTTTTTTTTTCTCCAAAATTGTTTTTATTTTTACAGAATATACCTAAGCACTAATAAAGGTGGAACAGTGAAAATACACATAAAAGCTTTGATAGTTCTGAAAAAAATTAGGGATATTCCTAAAGTTCTTAACCAGCTCTATATGAACGGGTCTGTGGGATATCCACAAATAAAGAAGTATAGATTTTTTGGAAAATGGTAAAAGCTTGGATAGATATGTTTCTCGTGACACTTGTAAAGTGAAGAGTTTGTGCAAGTGTCAAAAGCTAAAGTTACATAACTTTTGAATGGCTTGTAAACATTTCCACTTAAAAAAAAATTGTGAAGTATCACAAGTTATTATCACAAACAGAAGTGAAACATAAGGGCTTCACAGTTGCTGTGTAGATACATCCAGTCAACTTCACAACTTATTTGTCTCATACTTTGGTCTTAGGAAAGGTCACCTTTGTAGGTGCAGAAGAGTGGTAAGAGCATGTGGAGACGTCGTCGCTGCTGTCAAAAAGGGTAGTTCTTTTAAAAATGGTTTAGTATTGTTTTCAAAAATATCAGATGAAGAAACACGGTTGTTAAATACGGTTGTTAGACATCGTGGTCAACGAAAAAACAAAAGTGGCAGAGAGAAGGAGACATCGTTGCCAAGTAGCGTGGGTTTTTTTGGAGTACGTACGTGTCCTAACGGTAAAGTACCGTCTCTAGCTCTCTTGATGACACCAACTGTCTGTTGTATTTTTCTTGCAACTTTTTTCTTTCGTGGTAGGGTTTGAATCGAACGGTCGTCAAGATGCAAGAGGTGTGTAAGACGCACCGTTGTCGTTCGCATAAGTCAGCCAGGGTTTCTATATGTTGGGCTTTCACTTGCCCTTGTGTAATATACCAAATCATTGTCACAAGAAGAGGTAGAGAGGGGTATATATACAGAGAACGAACTTGGTTAAATCATTTCTGAATCAGCAATCGAGATGAAACGATCGCACGATTTCAGTGACAGAGAAGAAGACAGTAAGATGCAGCGACGTGACGTATCGCCTCACACACGAGAAAAAGAAGTGTTCGCTCAAATCGAAGACATAAACGAACCTGAACCAACACCTTCCAGAGAGCCTACTCCAAACAAAAGTCCACCATCAGTAAACCCTGAAAAGTACTACAACATCTGAGAAACGGACAAACGCTCCTCTAGAAAATTCAGAACCACGGCTTACACGTACACGCTGAAGTTTAAAGATTTCAAGTCCGACGTACCGTTGGAGAAAGCAGAGGGGTTCATCACCGATGTGTGGGATTCTTTGCTAACCACACTAAAAAGTCGATGTGAAGCCAAAGTAGACGATCGTTTGAGACTTTCCATTCATCACGACAGTTTGAAATCACCCTTTTGGATCGAGTTCAGCAGCCCATCAGAACTGACACCTTCCAAAGTCATCGACAAAATTCAACACGTGCAGCAATCTAACGACAAGTTTCACATCACCGATGGAAAAGCGACACTGTTCATGACCCATGTTTCTCTTCCCTAAGTTACCGGACAACGCAGAAAAGTGTTATTGGTGGACGAACTTCCCAGCACCAAAATGAGCCTCGTCCAAATTAACAACACTCAAGACAAGATGTGTTTAGCCCGTGCCATCGTGGTGGGACGGACGTATGCCGACAAGAACGACACGGTAGAATGGAAAAGAGCCTGGAAAACTATTCAACAATCCGACCGAACCAAACAACGAAGAGAAGCAGAGCTCCTGTTACAGCAAGCGGGGATATCCAAAGACACACCCTGTGGCATTCCTGAAATGCAAAAGCCGCAAGACGTCTTGGCTCCATGCTACGCGTTGAAAGTACACCCTCAAGAAGTGCGTGGACCTTTGTTGTTTCGAAGCAAAATTTTCAAAGACGGAAAATACATTCACGTCTATCATCACGATGAACATTTTGATGCCATTAAAAGTATCACTGGATTTCTAGGATACAGATATTATTGTGAGAACTGTGACTATGGCTATAACAATCGAGAGCAACACAAGCATTGTGGATAGAAATGCTCTGGATGTTTGCCTCCAAACCCTGTCTGGACGAAGGACAACAACGAGTGCATTGCCCTGTTTGTCAGAGAACTTTTGCCAGTCCTGCCTGTTACCAACAACATCTGAAGACGCAAGGTTCACAGCGAAAAAGTGCTTGTCAACTCCTGAGATTGTGCCCTACTTGTGGACAAGGCATACGTATCAATAGTGTCAAGGCGCAAATTTGTCCAGGGAAGAAACGATGTCACACTTGTCGCATAATCGTGGACTTGGAACAATATGAGACTACATATTCTTATGTGTATCTATTTATAAGCATATACAAGATTACTATGTATGGATTTTCATAAGCATATTAGTGATATAGTGATCCAACGATTCAAGGATTAAACAACGTTCCACGATGAAATAACATCAATAGAGGAGACAGTGCTTGCAAGTGTAATCAACTATTTAACTCATCACTAGCTGCATATGACTAAAATTATTACCACGACCAACCACATCCAGACACAAATACATATCCAGGAGGCAAATTCCAAATAATTCAAGTCATAAGATGAAAACAGAAGAGGAGGACCAAAATCATTCAACTTATAAAGTCTCTGAGGAAACAAAATTCAATAGCTTCATTCAAACATACCATCAAGAGGAAGATGACCAGAAGAAAGGCAATTTCATCTTTCTCGATTTCGAATGCATAAAAGAGACTGGCATTCACATTCCTAATTTCTGCGAGGCTCACCGAGTGTGCGAGAAGTGCATCCAAGAACCTATCTTTAGTCATTGCCATCACTGTAGCAAGATTCCTGGAGGACGTGAAAAAATCTTTCGGGGACCGAACACGCTGGCCGATTTTGCTCAATGGACCTTAGACCCCATCGACGAGATGTGGAGCCAAGAGGAAATCGAACATTACGTATATTATAATCGCTATGCCACAGTGATGGCTCACAATTTCTCGGGATACGATGGACAATTTCTTTTGAGATACTATACGGAACAAAATACCGAGCGTCCTAACGTCACTTTGAACGGAGCCAAAATAATTTCCATGCAAGTGGGACAAGTGCAGCTTAAAGATTCGATGAGTTACTTGGCCATGCCTTTGAGTTTGATGCCTAAAACGTTTGGAATGATAGAAATGGCCAAAGGTTATTTCCCGCAATTTTTCAATACCGAAGCCAATCAAAACGCGGTTCTGCCCCATTTGCTTGAGGCTCACTATTACGACCCCGACAACATGCGATCTGAACAACGAGAAGCTTTCTACGCTTGGTACCACTCTCACGCTTCGGACCCCTTCGACTTTCAGGAAGAAATGTTAAAGTATTGCCGATCCGACGTGGACATGTTACGGCGTTGCTGTGGAAAATTTCGAGAACTGTTCATGAAACACGGAGGGATCGATCCTTTGAAAGAAGCATGCACCATTGCCAAAACGCAAGGGTGTTCTCTAGTGTACCGCCAATGATTCATGCTCGAAAACACCCTGGCTGTCATCTGCCCTCAAACGACGAACTTTGTCAAACGTCGATACTCGATCAAAGCCCTACGCTGGCTACATTACTTGTGCGACAAGGAAGACAAATGGATCCAACATGCCCGAAACGGAGGAGGCAAAAAGACCATCGGAACTTATTCGGTGGGTGGCTGGAACTTAAGAAACCCCAAGATCCAGTACGAGTTTAACGGGTGCTTATTTCATGGATGTCCCATATGTTACCATCAACGTGACAATAAAAATCAGTTTCTACAACGGACCATGCAAGACCGGTATGAGGGCACTTGTCAGCGTCCCTTGAAGTTAGAACAGCAAGGATATCGAGTGGTGGAAATATGGGAACACGAGTACGATCACCATTTGAAAACCGATCCAGAGTTTAAACGTATCGTGGAAAGTTACAAGTTGGTGGACCCTCTGAACCCGCGGGACAGTTTGTACGGAGGAAGGACGAATGCCACCTATTTGCTGTACCACGCTGACGAGGAGAAAGGAGAAGAAATCAAATACTTGGACGTGTGTTCGCTGTAGCCTTACGTGTGCAAATATTGTCACTTTCCCGCAGGGTAACCGCAATTGCTGACGGAACACATCGGCCTGGACATCATTCGACAATACGAAGGATTGATTAAGTGCAAAGTCTTGCCTCCCACGGACTTGTACCATCCCGTGTTACCTCACCATTGCCAAGGAAAACTGATGTTTCCCTTGTGCCGTACTTGTGCCAAAACGTGCAACCAAGACCAACCTTGTCAGCACATCCAGAAAGAAAGCGCCTTGACGGGAACGTGGGTTAGCGTGGAATTGTTTAAATCTCTGGACCTGGAATACCAACTGTTAGAAGTGTACGAAATTTGCCACTTTCTCAAGACAGAAAAATACCACAAGGGTGACGAGACTCAGAAAGGCATTCTCGCAGACTACGTGGATGCCTTTTTGAAACTGAAACAAGAAGCCAGCGTCTATCCTTCCTGGTGCCACACTCCCGAAGACCAAAAGAAATTCAAAGAGAAATACTGGGAGCAGAAAGGCATCACTTTAGACCACATCGAGAAAAACGAAGGAAGGCGATCGTTTGCCAAAGTGATGTTGAATTGTATGTGGGGCAATATGGCACAACGACAGTGTTTACCCAAGACGGAGTATTTGTCCGAACCTTCCCGCTACTTCCAGCTGATTCACGACAAAACCAAATACATGAAATACGTGGACGTCCTGGTCAATTCCGAAGAAGAACTGGACTTTGTAGAAGCCGATGAATTTGGAAATGTCATCATTGCGGCCTACGTGACAGCCCATGCTCGCTTAAAATTGTACGAAACTTCAGAACTGTTAGGAGATCGTGTATTGTATATTGACACGGACAGTTGCATCTACATCGATTGCCTGGGACAACGTCACCCTGTCATCGAAGCAGACCGTTTAGGAGCCTGGACGGATGAGCACCCCGACGACAAGATTCTAAGTTTTGCTAGTGGCGGTCCTAAAAATTACGGTTACGAACACCGGGACCCACGAGAAGAAGTGCACACCGAGTGTAAAGTCAAAGGATTGACTCTCAATTATCGCACCAGTCGAGTGGTGAACTTTGGGGTATTGAAAGAAGCCTTGCAGTCTGGACAGGATGGAAACTTTAAAGTGACCATATACGAACCTCACAAGATTTTACGTTTATCCACACACGAAATCGTAAACAAAATCGGAAAAAAGTGTATAAAATCGTGTACCAGAAGCGAGTACGGCTTCCCAACCACATTACTTTACTGTACAGAGACGCTGGTATAAAAAAAAAAATGATTCTAAGACGATAGCCACCAACAAAAAGGATGACTTTGACACAGCAAGAATCGAGTGAGAGACTCAAGTCCAATGAGAAACTCGAGTGCGATGCTGTGCCTCACGATCACATCACCAATGCAGTATCACATCTTAGTTGTTGATTTACTAACGCCATGGAAAACTATGTGCAACCAGTGCATCTTCCAAACTACAAGACTTTACCTTATGGACACGCTGATATTACCCAGTATAAAAAGAGGACGACTTCCAGGAACCACGCTTCATTGCAAGGACAAGCGACGAGAAAGACAAATCACTCTACGCAGATGAAAAAAGAGAAAAAACAAACATCATTGGCCTCTTTCAGCACCACCATACCGTCACAGCAAAGTGCGTCCAAGACGGAAAAGGATTCAGTAGACCTAAAGGAGTATTTTAGCATCCAAATTACTCAGACAGCGATTTCGAGAAAAACTACAACTTACACCTACAAGGTGAAATTTAAAGACTTCGCGTCTGACATTCCACCCGAGGAATCAGCAGGTTTCATTAGGGACTAATTTGACTCACTGTTAGAGGAACTGAAACGTCAGTGCCAAGTCAAAGATGGAGGTCGTTTGAGGCTATCTATGTATCACAACAGTTTGAACTCTCCTGTATATCTCGGGTTTAGTACACCTGCAGAATTAACTTCTTCCAAACTTTTGAGGGCTATTGAAGACATGCTGACAATGAGAAAAATATTTGACATCACCGATGGAAAAGTGACCATTCATATATCATACATTGTACCTAAAATGGGAAGAAGACAATGACAGCACTTGAAAGGGAGTACGTGATGGGAAACATCTACGCTGGGACACAAGTGGTAGCTGACCAGATTTTAAACAACGTGTGTGACGGATATAGAGAGAAACATGAACGTTTTCCTATTTGATTGTTACTTGTTTTAGCTTTTTCTTAAAAATGAACATTTAATGTAGCGTGAAAGAAAATGGCATTCTTTTATGAAATGTAAATACGTTGTATATGAAGTGTTGTTTTTTTTTTTTTTTTTGAAGGCATGAACTTTAATTTTAAAAAGTAGTTTAATAGAACCAAAAACTAAATAACTTGTAAATAGGTTTGTTTCATGTCCAAATTTGTATGTATTAAATGGATAGTGCTTAGACCCTAGCACAGGCCAGAGAGCCCATGTATATACTTGAATAAATGTTTTGTACCCATACAGTAGACTTTGATTTTTGGAGTCTCTATTCTATCTGAGTCTTTCTTTAGAACATCTCTGTCCTCTTGTCTGTGTATTTGGATGTATCTTTCTTTGTTTCTGTATATATATGTTTGTCCCTATCAACCCTTTGTCCCTACAAATACATTTCACCCTATAAATAGTTTTGACCCTATAAACCCCATGACGCCACCAAAGTTCAATTCCCATTGATCTCCAGGTGACATTCTCATGTTAAATTCCCATTGACACCAATTTTGATATACCCATTTTTAACGTTATGGTCCCAATGACGCTAAACTGGCCCCATACACTACTCCCCTGTGTGTGTGTGTGTGTGTGTGTGTGTGTGTGTGTGTGTGTGCGCGCGCGCTCGGACAGGGAAATTGGAAACTTATGCATATATGTATAACCGGAAGTCGTGGATGAGACACTTGTACATATATGTGTTTCCGGCGGTGGTGGGACACTTATGTTTGTATGTGTAAAATTGAAGTTGTGGAGGACTCTAATGCATGGATGTGTAAATGGGATGGGGACACCAATGTATATATGTTTCAAGATATGGGACACATATGTATATATTTGTAAGGGGAATGTGTCACTTATGCATTTATGTGGAAATGTTATGACACATATGCATATATATGTAAAAGAGTTGGAAGTTTTAATGATGTATATGTAAGGAGAATGAGACACTTATGCGTACATTTGTAAAGGGAAGTTGTGGGGAAGACTTGTGCATGCATGGATAAATGGAGGGAAAACTACGTTCAAATGTGTAAAGGAGGTGGTGGCAATACATGTATAACGGACGTGCGTGATTGATTACTTTAGTGTGGGAATATTACGACTCTGCTGCAGACTTCTAGTTTAAAATAGAGAGAACACCCTACGTATCGAATTTACCTTCAATGTCACGTGTGGAGAAAATCATAAATAAGTAAATCATCCTTGCTTTTATTGAACAAAATCTGTAAATGAAAATATCAGAACGCTTTATTGGTAATATTCAAGCGCGCCGAATTTCCACACTTTACTGCTGAAGTCAATAAAGGATTCGAGGTGAAAGAGATAATTTTTTGCACAAATGTAATGCCATATCAAGCTATGTAACATAAAACGTCATTAAAAAGAGTAGGTCTGAAATTTCCATACTTTTGGATAGCTATATTAAATCAATACATAATAGTTCGATTATTTTGACCTGTCAAGTCCTTCTACTGATTAGTCCTAATAAATTGGATAGACCTAGACATGTGTGCGCATTATGAGACGGCATATCTGGGTCTATGCAGTTTGAAGATGGACAAGTCCTATACGGGAGTTCTGTACCTCTTGCATCTTTTTGTTTCACACTTGTCGCATCATTCACAAACATTAGGCACCCATTGAATCGTGCAACCTTTTAAATTAATATTTCCATGCAAACTAGTTGCAGCATTTTGCAGACCTAAAACGTTTGAGAGACATGCTTGTCACGGCAAATTTAATGCCATTCATAAAAAATAGATGGCAAATCGAAGCGTTATAGTCGCAAAAACTGCAAGAGGTACCAACACATGAAGGGAACAAATGCGTTTTTCAGCACAGTCACAGGTGAAACGTTAATTATTCACAGCCATCCTATAACATGCAACATAGAAAATCTGACGCAAGGTATGCACCATCCAATATGTTGGAGAAGCACAGATATTAAATATTAAGATATAAGATAAATAGCCATAGATCAGACTGACAAATCAATAAAGTGTAAAGAAACCCAGTGTTGGACGGGCATAATTTCAATCATGTAATCCTCACTGGAATGACCCTTAACTCGAAATGTTAGGATTAGTATTAGGATTGTTCATGCTTGGCCTAACATTTGAAGCAGAATCAGTCTTATTGCTGGGTTCAGTTTTTTAATTTGGGTGAATTTATTTATTTAGATTATTTTTACTGGAATCACAAAGTGTTCAATAGTATTCTTGGACTAAAACAATAATTTAGAGTTATAATGAATTCGATCAGGGACATTTTAATTATATTATTGTGATTCATCAAAAGACTGTTAAAACATTGCCACATTCCAGGCCATTTGCACATTAGCACATTCGAGACTGAAGGCACATCAACACATTCAATACTGGAATGTATTTGTGAACACCACTGTAATTCATTTGGAATTTCGTACATTTGGTCTTGTGATAGAACTTTTACAACCATTTGGGATTTAGTTCACAATGCTGTAAGTTCTTTTAAATTTTAGTTTGTGTTCTGGTATAAATTGTTTGTTGAATTTTGCAAAACACTTGTTGGCTTTTGCTCTTTTCTGTTACTTAGTTTATATACAGACTTACATACCGTTACAATAATAATTTAAACAAAAAAAGTTACTTTTTTATGTCAGAACCAATATTTTGTGCCAGAATTAATTGCTAGAAAATGGATGATACCAGGAACAGGAGGAATGTTTTGTATTTTTGAAGATAAACCAAATATTCAATTTTGTTTACAAAGTGTGCACTTTATTACACATTGTATTTTAAGGACTACGTGGGAATATGGATGTTTCTTCAGTGTTTTAAGGACTACATGGGAATATGGATGTTTCTTCAGTGTTTTAAGGACTACATGGGAATATGGATGTTTCTTCAGTGTTTTAAGGACTACATGGGAATATGGATGTTTCTTCAGTGTTTTAAGGACTACATGGGAATATGGATGTTTATTCAGTGTTTTGAGGACTACATGGGAATATGTATGTTTCTTCAGTTCATATTCTACAAGCTCTAGACGGGTTGTGTTGTTATTGAACAATAATTTCCAATTTATTTTACATGAAGTGAAAAAAGACAATGTTGGAAATAAAGTTTTTCTTAACATAACTATTGATAGTAATAAATACACACTTATAAATATATATGGACAAATAGAGATATCCCATAATTATACTCTCAGACAACAAGAAGACATGTTCGACATAAAAAATTGATTACATTGCATCTAGAGGAGATTTTATTTTAGTGATGGTTCCAGCCTGACATTAATAATCATAGTAATGTCAATAATCCAAGGGCAACATAAGTTCTTTTGAATGTTTTAATGGAACATAGCCTTGTAGATTGTTGACGTAAGCTGAATATTGGTGTTCACCTGCAGTATGTGAAAAGTAACCCCATTGAACATGCAAGCCTTTATTTTTTTCACTGAATTTTTTTTTATAAAGGTTAATAATGTTAATGTTAAATCAAAATATAGGACTGGTTCTGTTTTTAGGTACAAATGAAAATATATTTTAAATGGCAGCTAAAAAAAAAAAAAAAAAAAAAAAAAAAAAAAAAAAAAACATTTTGTGTAAACCAAAACTGATAATTTGGTCAAAATTCCATCTGCTGCCCTGACATTTGCTATTAGCAATCAATTCTTCTTTTAAGATAATATTACTAGAATTAGAGAAATTACAAAATAATTTCTTTTTCAAAGACCAGATTCATGAACGACAGGAAAATTAACTGATTAAAGAGATATAATAATTAGAAGAGAGAGATGATGAAAAGGAATTAACAAAATTAGAAGAAGAAAGAGCCTACAATTCCTACAATTATATATGAAGATCAAAACATTTGTTGTACAAGGGAGATGAATTGGTGAGAATATTAGAATTTATATGATCTTATTTTTTACACTGCAAATTATAACATTCCTGACCTGCTCCTTTCGGTTAATATTGAAAATGCATATGATTCCTTTCCATGTTTGTTCTTACATAAAGTAATTTGATTTGTTAAATTTTGATGAACCTGTTATAATAATGGATTAGCTATTGTATTTCAGCATCAAATCAGGCATAACTATAAATAGACAAGTATCTGAATGGTATGATACTGACAGGATACAGACAAGTCAGTCCGATGTCTCAGTGTTATACGAATAGTATGAATATTAAAGCTTATAACAATTATCAATTAGCGGACGATATATCGCTGACTTTTCAAGGTTCCGAAAAGTCTTGGAAATCTTTAGGTCTTATAGGTTAATATTTAAAAATCTCGGATCTAAATATTAATATAAGAACACAAACGTAAAATGGTTTATTGCTTTAATTGTCATAGTAGGATACAAAGGCATTTTGCACGTGTTCTAACAACGTAAATTAGCTCTGTCCCTACGTGATACAAGTAGTACAACACATTAAACATGACCACATAATAACGAAAAATGATGAGAAACAGTTAGGGAGAAAGAAAGGTAGGCGCAGTGACAGAAAAAACGATTTGGGTAACTTAACGAAATCGTCCTGTTTCTGTTACATATTTGCATACATGATGTAAAATTCTACATTTTTCATTTGCATCGCCTTTGCCCAAAGAAGTAAATCTAAGCTAATAGTTGCATATAACACTCAAAGTAATTTTCTCATGAACTCAATTCGTTGTCTTCTGAGCTCAAACCATCAGCAATATCGTTTACATAGATTAATAACAAGAGTGGCCCAAGCACGGATCCTTGCGGCACACCAGCTTTTATAGTCATTTCCCGTGAACAAGTATCGTACAAAAGGACCTTTTGTTTTTTTTTATAAATAACTTTCAAACCATTTGATTATAATACCTGAAAGTTTATATTCATTCAATTTAAATAATAAGCCTTTGTACCCGACCCGATCAAAGCTTTTCATAGATAACAAAATACAATACAAGAATTTTTAAAATTGTTCTAAGGAATTGCAAAATACTATTTAAATAAGTTGAAAAACAGTGGAATGTCCAGGAAGGAATCTTGATTGATACATATAAAGAGACGATTTTTATAAAAGTAATTATATACTTGCTTAAAAATGAATCTTTTAAAGACTTTTTGCGACACATCGAAGTAGAGAGATCGGTCTATAATTGGCAACCTCGCGTGGATCCCATTTTAGGAATGTAAAGAATGTGCTCGACTTGAAATTTATTTTTCTTCAATGATCGATAAAAAAGCATTGCAAGTGGTGCTGCTATTGTTTCACTGATGCCTTTAAGCATTCTATGACTTACGCCATCAGGTCCGGTGGCTTTTTGACAAATATGGAATTAATAATATCTTTAAAATGGTTGAAAACAGAGCAGGTTGAAACAGAAATTATGCTCCGAATATAAACTTAATTTGAACTGATATGAATTTGTTTTCTTGGAGATTATATTAGCAAATAAGTTAGGGAGTGTCAAATTCTTTAACTATCCAACAAAATTTGAGAAAACAAATTTACTTTTACAATGGAATAAGCACATTCTCACATCACAAGAAAATACAGCAGTGATAAAAAGTCATGCATCTCACTTATTTATCACCTTTTATGAAGTTTACCCAATCCATTAGAATAGGTTGCTAGTGAATTTAATACACTCTTTAACAAGTTTCTTTGGAATGAAGCAATAGCATAAAATGAAAACTTGAAACAATGTGTATTATGATGAAGGTATAAAGATAATAAAGTATCTTAAATTTGCGTATACTTTTATACTCACATGGCTTAAAGGAATTTTGTATGAGAATTCTAAATGGAAAAAAATAAATCTTGTATAACTTTCACTTGTTTATTTCTTTCTTTAAGGAATATATTTGGATCAGTGCAGGAGAAATAACCTTGATCGTTTATATGATATATGTTCTGGGCGCTTTCTCAGAATTTTCTTAGATCAGTCCTTGTTAGTTCATCGGGATATTTTTGAAATCATCCTAGCATAAAAATAGAAAGTACGATTGTTTGAAGCAACGCATTGTTTCAGAAAGGCATCAACTAAATTAATATTTCATTAATGAAGATTTCGGGAGAGGGAGGTAGTTTTAATAACTTCAAAGTAAAATTCTCCCTTAGTAGCAGCTTCCCAGACCTTCAATGCACACATACGGAAATACAATCTTACAGAAAGAAATTTATCTTCAGTTGGGATTATAGTTCACATTATACCTATATATATATATATATATATATATATATATATATATATATATATATATATATATTGGCAATTGATAATATGCTCCAATAACCGCTGTCTACATTCAGATGAATCCATACACACTGTTTTATGAATGAGGAGGATCATTACTCCAAATGGACGGTAATAATAATCCATCCGCAGAATTAAGGAAATAATAGCACGAGGCATTACAAAATACACATTTTTACATAAAAACGAAGTTTATATAGTGAACACTTTTCTTGTAGAAATACTCGGTTAACGTCGCTGTTAAAAAGGACCAATAGCAAGCTGTTTTTTTCTGACTGGATAAAACGGCATGAACAATGAATATATTTATCAAATGCATTATCAACGAAACAAAAAACGACAGTTTGTGGCTATATCATCGTGCCATCGACCGACTCTGTTATCGAAACAAAGAGTTTGATCAAAACTGTCCACTTGCGACACACACACACACACACACACACACACACAGATAGATAGATAGATAGATAGATATAGTTGCACTGTTCTTGTGCCGGACTAAATGAGTTAAATATAAGTCAAGCGTGTTGAAGTAAACTTTTGTGGATGAGCTTAAACAGAGGTCACATAGTCATCTGTCGTCGTATACTTGTGATTACGTAAAGAAGATCTAGGTTGCTCACACACATACGCTTCTCATTACGAAAGTTTTTAATGTTGTAAATATTTAGCTCCAAAATGAGCTCCAGCGTAATATCAAAGGTTGGTAATTCTGTCAAGTGTTATGTTTAATTACCCGAGACGTTTTATGCGTATAACGGATACAAATTTCTCATACAGTGTTTCTGATCCGATAAATCCGTGTATATAATTCTCAATCGTTTTCCAATATTTTGCATTATGACATCGTGGAACGTGATCATTCATTGTAAACTTCACCCGCATTCAGCTGCAATCGGTAATGATGCAAACTGCAAATCATCTACGAGTTCAATCACTTTAAATTTACTAGCATTGATTGTTTCTGTATCATGTACGACAAAACTCTTGAGAATTTGACATCTTTGATAATAAAATAACCTTGAAAAGAAGACACTCAGCTTGCAGGCATATATTACTTGTATAGTTTAAATGGTTGCATTGATTTTGCATGCAGAAAACAACAAATCAATTTCCAACTTCACATTGTTAAATTTTGAAATATTTCCGATTGCCATAACAAACAAGTGTTGCTTATTTGTTGTAATGAAAAACACGCTGCTTTTGTCGAAACGTGGATGAGAAGCAAAACGATATTTATTCTTGTCGTATGGCACTGGAAATTTTCAAAAATAAAAGTAACAAACGACGCTACTGAAAATAAATCTTCTTTTAAAAATTTAAAGCAAGAAAAATCCTCTAAAACTTATAATTTATAATTACGCATAAGTCCGGTCCGATCGCGAACATCATTGCATAAAGCTAGATCTGCAGGCACATTATCGGACGACAGACCCTCATCTAAAAAGTTTACATTTATAGTACCGTAACACATCAGTATGGGGCTTTTTTCAGGGTTATTAGGGTAGTTTCTATTGGTGCAACGGCTGCCTCGTTTTCAAGGTTATTGGGGTAGTTTCTATTTTGCTCCTGAAGGTGCGGTTGCTGGTGTAGCGGCTGCCTCGTCTTGGACGAATGTTGTTCGCTGACGAATCGGGTTTAGAATGTGATATGGATCACAGCTTATTCAATAAGAATCTGTCAAAAGCATAGAGAAAGTGCAGTGTGTCAGATTATGACCGTTTGAACGCTGAGAGGAGTGTGGCATGTAATGAAATTTCAGCCAGTGTATCACAATATTCGTCTCTCAGACTCTCATGTATGTGAAAAGAACTCAGAGTTATCCAGGAATCTAAACATGTTCGGTTTGTGCTTTATTACACGGAGTTTGGCACTCAAAACTCGTTTTTGCGATTTACTTTTGTTGATGTTAAGCTATTATCGAAACCGATAGTTTGTTTGCTAAAAACGTGGCACAAATTGTATTTATTCTCAGACGCTTCCTGTGTTTACTCTTTGACAAATCCTGGAAAACTCGACACAGGATATATCATTGTTTCGTAGAGACCGCCATTGTCACCGCTGGCTGTCTCAGATAGAGATGTTAGGTTTGTTCCTCTTATCTCTCCAGTGTTTACATACTCAAGGCTACTGTGTCCTTCTCCTTCGTCATCCGCTTCCATTCTTGCAGCATCCGGTTTGTACTTGGCTATGTATAAAAGAATATAAAACGAGTAGGCTTGATACATTCACTCCATTATTAGAAAAAGATTATCTTTAAAATTCTAAGCGCGGACTAACGCATCTTTTCATGTAGTCTTGGCAAAATAAATGTCGTTTTGAGATTTATACAAATGAAGCTTCATAAAAGCTAAATTATGAGTTACTAGTTAGGTAGATACCAAATAGTAACCACGACAACATACAAATATAATGCTAGTACGATGTAATAGGAAATTTATATAACAGATCTATAATCAAGACTGGTAAACGTGACATCATAAAATACTTCGATTTGTGCACCTGCGTGCATACTTAAAGTGTATCAATCAATGTCCATACTATCTGCTCTAAAGAATCTATGCAACTTTAGTTTTTAAAACCTGTTACAGTGGTATTAGGTAAATAACAATTGCACTTACCCCTTTATTCTATTAAACATATATTGCTTGTATTCAGACTGGTGTTAGATATTTGGGGTTATATTAATTACTTGTATGATCACGATATTCATTTACTGGATATCTTGGAAAAGCCAAGATGGAAAATGAGGATGTCTTGGAAAAGCCAAGATTGGGAAGAAGAGATTGTCTTGGAAAAGCCAAGATTGGAAAGATGGGGATGTCTTGGAAAAGCCAAAGATTGGAAAGATGGGGTTGTTATGGAAAAGCCAAGATTGGAAACATGGGAGTGTCTTGGAAAAGCCAAGACTGGAAAGATGGGGATGTCATGGAAAAGCCAATGATTGGAAAGAGATGGTAAGCAGACACAGTTCCAGGATTGCGAAGAACGTCATCTCGTAATAAAAACCAACTATACAGCAAACCTACAGTCTGTTGTGTTATGAGTGTTATTTGTCGTCATATGAATCTGCTTTGTATATTTTTGGGGAATGGAGAACTGGAAAAGAGATAGCATTGAAAGGAGGATAGGGAATGGAAAACTGGAAAAGAGATAGCATTGAAAAGAGGATAGCATCATAAATGTTGGTTTGAAACATTCAAAATCTATTACATGAAGAGAGGCCAATAACTTTGAAATAATTATGAATAAAACAAATCATTCGTACTTTTGCAGTTCAAGACTCTCTTCTTAATGCCTGCCTGTGCAAAGATTAATTGCAAAGACATATGTAGATGGATTATCTTCAAAACCTCGGGTTTTCGTCAATACGAAGACCAATTTAGTCCTTATTGTAGCAATTAAGATTCTAATCAGTTCTTAATAATTTGCAAGATGGATTTTAAAAAAAACTATTCAAGTTGTTTTCGTCACATGTGCAAGTTTTCAGCATACACACACATACTTACCTAGATTTCCATATTCTGTATCCACATCACATAGAATGATTCCTTCTTTTAGTGTCTTCTGAAATGCTGTACAGTGAGATTTCTCTTTGCCCTTCAAGATACTGAATTCATTGGGCTTGGCATTAGGCGTGGGACAGACTACGCCAAAATGTGTGTTTTCATAAGAATCAAAGAAAGACGAAGACGTGGACAAAATTGGCTCTAATTTAGTCCCAGATAATTTGCACGCAGTGGGGAGCGGCAGTTCAGGAGGAGGGAAATCACCAACTGCAATACATGACACTCCGTTGGTTGTAATTTGTTCCTTTTGTAGACATTTCATAACATCTGCTTGACTAGAATGTTTTGACTTGAAACCTACTAGTTGTGGTATTGCACTGAAATCAGTCCTTTTTCTTGGTGCCGATCCTTTCTCAGAAGAGGCATTTAGCTCGCCAACAACATTAGGTAGCAGGTAATCGGCTTGCTCCAGTGTAGGTATGGATTTTCTTTGATTCATTTGATATGTGTCATTTGGCTTGTTCTCTGTCTGATCAATCGTTGACATATTCTTGCTGACTCGATCCAGGCGCAATGGAGCCATGAATTCGTAGATATTGTCTTCTGAATTCTCAGTGTCAAAATGAGTGGCCTGAACGTCTGCTTTACTCCTTTTGATGTGGGTGTGTGTAGAAGGTTGGAAATTTTCGTATTGAATGTAATCTACTTCGTCAATGTCATCTTCTTTGTTTGCGCCATCTGATGTGGACTTACTGATTTCTGAAAATATAAACTCCAAGCATTGCTTTTGTAAATATGTACGGAATAAATGGCAAGTGTTTTGCTAAAAGTGTTAATTTGAAAGATTAAGTTTAAAGCCAGTTTTCATTACAATAATATTATATGGAAACAAGGGGAGATTGTTTTTCGTTTCGTTACAACAAAGCTTTGATTGGAAATGTAAGTGGGTTTCATAGCGCCATCTAAGTTTTAGTTTTGGGTCACGTGATCCAATCTATTTGGTATAAATACGAGTCAGCTGTGATGTAATGATGGTGAGGTATAAGCTTGAAGTAGAGTTTAGACCTTGTCTTCAAGTGAAATAGTTCTATCTACCCAGCAGGAATACGCGCATTAGTTCGTACAGCTTCAAATAAGAGAACTCCTAGCTGATGGATCTTGAAAGATTAGGGACTAAAATTTTAGTCGACTGGAACAAGGTCAAGGTAATTACGATATCTGCAAAGAAGCACCTAGGCTTTTCCCACTTAGTACCTTCCAAGAATACAGATTTTTGCCCGAAATACCTCTTCTCTCATATATTCGTCTCTGTACATCTATCTATCCATCTATAATGGTGGAAGGGAAGCCTAAGACCAGATCAAGCAGGCGACTCAGAACACGACCCAGTCTACGACTCAGACCACGACATATTCAGCGACTCAGACCACGACATATTCAGCGACTCAGACCACGACATATTCAGCGACTCAGAACAAGATCAAGTGGAAGACGAGAATGACAAAGTTGTCAACAAAGCATGAAATACAGAAAGCAAGCTGGTCAGTTACAGTCTGGAAGCGGATATAAGACATATCCTGCTGGCGAGAAGATCGGTCAAATTGTGCAGGCCAGACTTTAGACGGTCACAGCTGGATTTCATTCTAACTTAAAGACCTTTCCACAGTTCTGGAAACGTTTAGTCTATTCTATGATAATATTAGCACCAGTTCTTGTGTGTCATGTATTTCTTTGTCTTCTTAGAAATCCATGCATGTATCGAAGTAAATTTACCGCAAAGAAGAAAGCTAGAGACCATTTTATTGTTGATGATGTGCCATATACATTGAAGGCGTATATGGTAACCATACGGTTTCGTCTATTTGCGTTGCTAGGTTCAGTGTTTGAAATTTGCATACTGGAGTATTATTGATGCTCAAACATGGCCGGTGGATTGTAATTCCGAACTCGCTATATTTAGCTACAAGACCAGTTTATGATATTATTTTAGTCATCAAGAAAATTGTATGTCAGATGCGGCTAACTTGTATTCTGTTAACATATAATATTATAGTGAATACATGTAGTTTCAACAATTGTTCTCACAAGTATACTTATCGACCCCACCTTTACTTGGATTTCCGGAAACAACATCGAAGTTAAGTTGAGCTGCTTTCCGGTCAAGTTTCCTCTGAAAGGTTTTCCAGTAGGATGTAGTCTTGCCCTTGAGGCCCGTAACCTCAGATAATTTAATGGTGGAAATGTTGATTGGGATCTGGACGATTTTTAGGTCAAGTTCATCTTGAAAAAATATTAAAAGAAGTAAATTATCAGTGTACTATATACTCAGAAACAAATGATGCAGCTTCTTATGTTACTTAACTTTCATCAAACTATATTCCATGATACAATATATCATTTTATATTAGCATGTGATACAATTCTCCACTAAAAATTATACAAGGGTCTGACGGTATTAGCGTTAAAAGGCATACATGACTCAGCTGGTAATACCGTTACAAAGCATACATGGTTAAGCTGGTAACCGCGTTTTAAGGCATACAGGGATCAGCTGGTAAGAGCGTTGTATCGTTAAAAGGCATACATGAGCCAGCTTGTACATAGAGCCACATGGTATACATTGGTAAGCTTGTGAGAGCGTTACATCGCAAAGCATCTCACGAAGGTTATCATGACTTTTCTATATTAAACCGAGTCAAAAGTTTGCTATGATATAGAGGTTTGCCATTCACAGTTTCGTCGTTATTAAACATTGCTACAACCTATCCACTTACTAGTATTAATACCACCATTTCACGACAACACCACCACCATGGTAAAATGACCACGCATAAATTAAAAAAAAAAACAGAAAAAAAATTAGTTGTGGTTGAGATGGGTGAGTAACACAAAACTATAGAGATAAAGCATAAACTTACAATGAGTCAAAAGTGTTTACCGTCAAATATATAATTCCCAAGCAGGTATATTTCTTCGGAAACATTTGTCAAACGGAGGGTAGTGAAATGACTGGTGGAAAATGTGTTGTCTCCAATATTTATGATTCCCTTCTTTGCAAAGTGGACGTCAACTGGAAGCTTGCTTTTCCTAAGAATCTCCGAGAGACTTAGTCTTTCTTTCTCCGATAAATGTATCAAAGATAAATAAACAAATTATACACGATTACTTTAATATATGGCTATAAGCAACAAACAATATTATCCAGCTGTAAAATTGTAATGGTATTTACATTTATAAAATAGCTATCACTGATTATTCATCCATGATTATAAATTATGCACCCATTCTATTTGTAAGCCCTTTTTATCTTACATCTATTATACCACTCAATTGGTCCCGGTTGTTCACAAAAAGCACTTATTCTATCCCAGTTGTTCAAATACACAAATCATGTGGTCCTAGTCGATCAAAATATAAATATTAATATTATATATTGAATAACTATATATATATATATATATATATATATATATATATATATATATATAGAGAGAGAGAGAGAGAGAGAGAGAGAGAGAGAGAGAGAGAGAGAATTGCAAATATGCACCAAACAGAAGGGAAAGTGCTATCCCTAGATTCTACATGAGAATGCTTGATAATACTAGGCAGAATTTATATTTAATACAAATAACACCATCATATAGGTTAGAGAAGTTTTAGTCGTAATGGAATATGGGCTGATGCGTACAAGCAAGGAGATAGGTGCCCTTTACCCTCGGACCTGGGTTCGAATCTCAGTAAAGTACGAGTGTATATATATATATATATATATATATATATATATATATATATATATATATATATATATATATATATAGATATAGATATATATATTGCATTTTTCTTCAATTCGATGCGAACGACATGACCTCACTAATAATGTTCCTGTTGCTCATAGAAAACGCGAGTTATCCCTTATAAACAACTTGTTTAGATGTGAGTTTGTATCTGTTTCGTGCTGAGAGATGGAAATTCAAAAATAAGTGTTAATATAGATTTTAACAGGGACAAAAAAAATCAAAACAGGTTGGCACATGAATATAGTACCGTTCTGGTGGAGGTTCTCGTCTAAACAGAATAGAATGGTGCCATCTACAGGGAAACTGTAGGTACATTCTTGCGTGCCTTGGTGGTTGAGCTGAACAGCAGACACACGTTGGCTGCAGCAGACACTGTGTATCCGAATAACCTACAGATGGAAATTTCAGAAAGTATTGATATGTTTATTAGCTACGGTTGTTAAACAAATCTTCCTTACTTAAAACATGGATACATACAGCATACAGCCATGCAAAAACATGCATATACATTCATGCAAAGAGACATAAAGAGATAGGTATTGGAACGTACAAGACAATTATCCATACATACCTACTTACATTGGTACATATGTGTATTGGGAGAAGGTATTTAAAGGCACTGACTGTTGCTGATTAAATCCGAATATGAAATAAATCAAACACTTTATGAATACATGTCTAAGCTGATAGAAAGCCCGTGACTGCCATAAGCAGCAGAGACACAAATGCGTTTGCTGTCAATATTCGGAAATTGCTTCAAACGGTTGTGAAAGTTATAAACTGAAACAGTAACCTATTTCTTTCATTTATAGACGGTCACGCATTATTACTGTCTTTATCAATTTTCACATACTTTTCTACAATTCTTTTTGGAATCGTAATTTCGCCCGCAAAACTTAGAAATGTCTCGAGTTTGAAGCAAAATTCTTTAGCCAGGTGTAATTCTCCTGTAATACACGTATATCTATCTATCTATCTATCTATCTATCTATCTATCTATCTATCTATATATATATATATATATATATATATAT
>JAECUM010025665.1:0-13590 GCA_016617855.1 Megalonaias nervosa
AAATAAAAGTCAACATCAATCCCTTCAGCGTGTTTACTCTTGATATACCTATCTTTCTGTAAGTTATATGTTTGATGTCTTTAACTAAATAAGACCTGGTTATTCTTTAACTTTTATATTTTGTAAAAGACATTAAACCCCCCCCCCATAATTTTAGCAGTCTTATTATTACGTGATTTGTATTTCCTGTAAAGGTTTTATTCCAATATTGTCTCTGGAATTTGCGGCATTTTTCTTATTTTACATTGTCACACACCGAACTATCACGATGACCTATGCCACGACCTTTGATAATCAAGACAAGTGTAGCTTCGGCGTCCCAATTTAATTTTAAAACTATTCATTTGCTAGCTCGTTTACAAAATTGTAAATAATAAATGCATTAAAGATTAGGAAACCAGCGCGTTTTGCTTGCATACTTCCCTCTCCTGTATAATGTGCGAGGTACATTAACGACACACTACATTAACAATGTTATCAAATTGTGAAAATATGTATCATTATTTGCAAATGAATGAGATTGTGGAAAAACGGTGATTGACGCGTGGCAAATATAGTACATGTTCATCGTACGTTCACTTACAAAACAAAAGAAGCAAAGTTCAATAATAGCTTGACCGCATGGGAAAATTAATGTGATATCAGCACTATGCAATAAGATAAACCAGCACAAAATTTATATTTAAATGGGCAGGGAAGCCCCGATAGGAGTCCATGTGGCGACGCCCGAGGAAGCTCCATCTTTTTAAGCGTTTCCAGGACATCATTTTAACCATTTAATTTAACTGCGAAGTAAGCTTAGTCCTAGAAATGTTCATGTTGTTTCGAGTTCATCGTTTTCTAAACTTTGGTGGGGTGGGGTGGTGCTTCCAGATCAGCTACTGATTTGGAATTTATATCATACCACTAACCTCATCACCTTAAATATTACAATGGTTACTTTTTGAAATATTCTTTTAGCTTTAAAGATGTATACAATTGTAATTATTGCTTTTTTAGCAGATGAAGATGTTTAACACTTTAATGAAAGATATGTATAAGGAGAGTTTAATGCCATGTTTGAAAAAGTAAAATAAAGATATTTCCCTTCAAGAGGTAGAACAAGCTTTGCATCAAATAAACTTGGGCCGGAATGCTGTTCCAGATCTGATTATTAATAATATTCTTTACCATGGAAAAGATACACTTTTAAATACATTTTTTAATTTATTTAATGCTGCATTTGAAAATGGTCACTTTGCAAAATTGTGGTCCGAGGGTCTGTTGTTGTTGTTGTTGTTTGTAGGGTTTAACGCCATTTTTCAGCACAAGATAGGCTATACATGGCGGCCAGTATCAATGGTTGAGGAAGAACCCGGGAAAACCCCGGAAAGAACCACCGACCCACGAGAAGCTACTAGCAAGCTTTCTCACATACCCGTCCGAGTGTCTAGTTATACCACTGCATAAAAAGGCAATTTAGAAGATGTTAATAATCTAGAAGTGTAATACTTCAGCCTTGCATCGGTAAATTATTCACACGTATAATCAATAATGGACTTACTGACGGGCCAGAAAACAACAATGTCTCTATGGATGCATTAGCAGGATTTATAATTTTAAAAAATGAGTACATTGGACAATATTTTTTTTTTTTACAAAGAGATTATCTCACGTATTAATAGTCAAGTGAAAATCGTTTTATGCTTTTATTGTTTTACCAAAAGTTTGATTCCATGGTAAGGAATAACGTATCGTACAATCTGATTAAAATCAGATCTCCACAGTTATACATGAAGATATGACAGCGACCGCTTAGGGGTAATGTTCTGGAAACCTATGGTATTACAATAATCGCTAATTTTATCAATCAATTAGATGAATTCTTATATCTAACCGTTTGGAGACTGAGCAGTGTGGATGAAGAGCATGAATATGTACCGAACGATTTGATTCACTTGCAGATTTTTTAAGGCTGCATTTCCATTGGCTAATTTAAAGGTCACCCTTAAGCGGTCGTCGTCAGATCTTCACATAGGACATCGGAGATCTGATTTTAATCAGATTGAAGTATGATATACATTAATAAATCATGGTTTAAGGGGAAACTTGTTAGATATAATCAAATCGTTGTGCAGCATTGCAAAGTCAAGCGTTAAGTGATCAATTCTCTTGCATTCTTCTTTCAATATTTGTAAATGGTGAGGAGGAAGAGTTTGACGTACATGGTATTGATGGTATAGATACTGTGGCATTTTGCACCTTTTTATTCCAGATCCTATTATATATGTATAAGTAATAACTCTTATCAATCCATCTTACTAAATGTTATAATATGTGTATAAATAATAACTCTTATCAATTTGTCTTGCTAAATGTTATAATATGTGTATAAGTAATAACATTTACAATCTGTCTTAGTAAATGTTAAAATATGTGTACAATAATAACTCTTACATTCTGTTTTATCAAATGTTATAATATGTGTACAATAATAACTCTTACATTCTGTCTTAACCAAATGTTATAATATGTGTACAATAACTCTTATCAGTCTGATTAATATTACAGAAAATATTAAGTACAAATGGGTCGTACTGATCACCCCTGAACCTAATTCTCCCCGTCGTCTATGTCCAACTTCAAGTGCACTCAACTAATACATTGTAAGTGATGGTGGAACAAAGAACATTTATATGAATTGTCAGAGACAGCAGCAGGGAGGGCGAATCCTACAAAGTTTTCAATTAGAGATTTAGCAGAAAAATAAAGTTTCCCATAAAAACGAAAATACAAACGTCAATAACGTCAAACCGAAATCTCTATCCGACCAGAAACTTTCCTATTTGGGTTAGCTTATTTTTGTTACTATATTTTTTATTTTTCTGTTTTTATTTTTTATGGCACGTTTTGTTTACTCACGCGCTCACTCATTCTTTGTCGCCGCCCTCCCTACTGCTGTGTTTTTCAGTCAAATATTTTATCGAGACCTACACAATATCTCGAACGAAGATCATGTAACTTTATCGTGACAAACCCATGTCGGGTAGCTTGCGCTTTTGAGAAAAAAATGTTTGAATTTAAGCATATCCATATCTCCTAAACACCAAGTCTGATGAATGTTTCGCATCATCATATACTACGAGATTATTAATACGTCCGTTGAGATCATCCACGGATGGAGCTTTATCAATATCGGTGATAAAATCATCAATATCATTATCATATTCATCTTCATCCAACGACTTCGCTTCTTCATTAAAATCTTTAAGCACATCGTAGAATCGCTGATCATCTACGGATGGTGCCATCAAATACAACTTATCCCACTTGAGGCATCTCATTATTAGATTAAGCAATAACTGAGTCTTACCAGACCCAGATGGACCTATTGTGATCGTTCTGATAGAATTTGGTAACGCTGCATGATGCTTGATTGGCTCTTGCTTTCGTGTCGCTGAGAAATAAATGACATCCATGTTGTACAAATATAATAAATAATATGAATTTATATTGTGTTCGATGCAGAGCATCCACCCCCACCAGTGGATTAACAACAATAACAACAATAAATAAAAAGCTTGCGCTTACAGGCAAGTGTGTAAATGTGGTACAAGCAAATACAAATTTATTTCGTCTCGTACGCAAGGTGGTGATGTCACTGCTTCACTGGGAAAATTACCAGGAACTCCATGGGCTAAATACCCAGGAGAAAAACATCTTCCTGGATATAATTATTGTGGTCCTGGAACCCGACTTGATATCCGACTTGATGAACGAGACCAACCAAGTCCCGGAGAGTGTCCAATAAATGCGATTGATCAAGCGTGCCACATTCATGATGTTGCGTATAAAAATAAAGATTTACAACAACGTCATATTGCAGATGTGAAGCTGATTCACTCGTTAAATTCCATAAAAAAATAAATCTCTCAGAGATAAACTTGATAGCTTCCTAGTAAAATCTGCGATGAAAGGTAAACTTATGCCAGGAGCAGGTAATGGAATCGATTTATTATAGCACAAGAGGATATTGGAGAGGTAAAGCAGCGATTGGTAAACTTGCAAATGCAGCAAATGTCACACGTTCTGTTGCTGCAAATTGGTTAGCACGACAGGTAATATGGCAAATTTATCTACCACCACCTAAACAAATTCAGTATGCACATTTTGATGTCAGTACTCCCAATGAAGTTCATCAAGCAGATTTTTTGCTTTTACCTCATGATACTATTAAAACACGTTGACGTCAATCACGTACATACAAATACGCGTTAACTGTCGTTGACGTTGCAAGTAGATATAAAGAAGCAGAACCATATCAACTAAAACAGCATCTGAAGTTGCATCTGCGTTTGAACTAATTTATCAACGCGGTGGTCTATGATGGCCGCAGCTACTACAGATTGATCCTGGCAAAGAATTTCTTGGTTCAGTATCATCTCTGATGAAAAAATATAATGTTAAAATCAGACGAGGACATGCCGCAATTCATCGCGATCAGGCAATCGTTGAACGATTTAATCGAACACTTGCTGAGCGGTTATTTGGATATCAATATGCAAAGGAAATATCCACTGACCTTATGTCCGGGGATAAAAGATCTCGTGAATGGGTTGCAAGACTACTAAGCGTGATAGCTGCGTTAAATAATGAAATTACTCGTGCAACTTCCATGAAACATATCAGCGCGATCACCAAAAAAAAAATATACCAATACAACGATGTGACTCTTCCTCAAACAACCAGTACTGGGTAATGTGACTGTAAGATATTTATATGAACCCGGTGAACTTGAAGGTGGAAAAAAAGAGCAACTGATCCTATTTGGAGTGTGACCACACATATAATTTCCAGCGTGGTAAGATCCACGGGTAGACCTGCAATCTATAGACTTGATTCAACTGTTCCTCAGCGTGGATTTGTACGCAAACAGCTACAAGTAATTCCTGAAGACACACAATTACCACCGCCTTCATTACTGTAAAAGCAGAACACTAGCACCCCTACGTCGATTACACTCCAGACAGGTCAAGATCACATTTTCACGTGTGTGACCGAGATTACTATTAATTCTATCCATGGTGAATTGTTTTGGATCATTGTTCGAATACTTCCACATCATTATTGTATTACAGCTCGCACAATGATTATTCTGTTGTTGTTTTAGTGTCATGATAAAATCAATATCGAGATAAAAATCACGTTTGTTTTTTGGGGATCATATTGCTGATAACCAACTAATTTTTTCTTGACAACATCTTTAATGTTTCTATCAGTTATTTCCTCGGTCATCACGTGATCTATTACAACTGAGATATTTTTCTGACTCTCGACATCGCTAGATAAACTAAATTTGACCATTCGATCCGATCATCGACAATCCAGATATTTGTATCAGAAATAGTTAATCCGTGTGACGAGTGAATCGTCATTGCGTACCCTAACGTCCACGGAGATTTATCCATCGTTAACGCGTTCTCAACTGCGCTAACATCAACAACAACAATATCATTAAGAACGAGTTTTTGTTTCTCATTCTTTCCTGGAATATCAACTTTTATATTCTGTTTTCGTGTATCTGCTGGGCGATAATAAAGAGGAACAGGCAAATCCGAAAATCTTTCCTTGTGTAACAGAAATAATTTCTCTTGGAGTGTATCACGAACAATTTTTCGACTTGCGACTATCAAATCAGTGGGCTTCCATAAATTCCAAAAATCATTCATCGGAGTTGCTGAAATTATTTCACGCATTGTCTTACATTGAATTCTGCTGCCTGCGGTCTGATCAATCTTTTAAATTCTTTCAGCGCTTCATCAATAGCTGTATGATCATCAGTTATCTCCTCATAATAATCTACGAACGTTTTCAGCCATTCGTGTGGAGATGATCCAACAAAAGGTGGTGGTTGACCATGATCACCACACATGATAATCGCAGTATTTCTCGTTAACAACCAATCGAAAAATATTTTTAATACCTCCAACGATACCGTACAAATCTCATCCCAAATAATAATCTTAGGAATATGTCTCTCACCCATTCGCTCAGGAGTCCACGTATCTCCATTCCATCGAAAGAAACTGTGATATGTACACGAATTAACTCCACGTTCGTTCATTTCTCGTGCAAGTCTAAGTGTGGGTGTCAAAACAATCATAACGGCGGATTTATTTAATCGTCGAAATAATTGAATCGCACGTGTTGTTTTTTTTTTCCAGAACCACCGCACCCGTTGAGGTAAACAGTCTTATGTTGGGTTACAGGATCAAACACAGATGGAGCCGATGATAATTATCCTCAGAAATATAATCAGGAGATTCAGAATAATCAAGAATCTGTTCTCGTATTATTCTCCATTCACCCCAAGATGCGTCATTGGAAATGTTTAACTATTTCAGTGATTCTGTATTTTTTATTGATATAAAATAAATCTGTAGCGACACTAACCGCGGTATCAGAAAATCTATTTATCATCGATAATAAATTTATCAAAACATACGCAAGCATCGAGGATCTTAAATGAGTGAACTGCGGTGATTCACCTTCAATATAACTCCCGATTGTACCTAATTTGGTTCCATCAGATAAATACACATTTTCTTGGTTTATAAAAGTTCCTCTCTCTGTTGTATCAGCAATTATAAAATCCAATTCCGCATCATCCATGATTAATCTACAACAATGTCGTTTGTGATCATATGACCTCCTTGCGTAAATTTACCAATTATTTTTCTGCCGAGACCCTTCGGGAGTTTATTTTCATGAACAGTTATATCAGAATTGTTATCATCAGAGTATTTCTTCTGCTGTGTTAACCAAACTTGTTTCTGCGGACGATATGATATAATTGCTTCACTGAATGTCGATGACATCAAAATTCCCGTATCAATCATCTATCTAATGTTACGAATATGTAATTTAATTACTTGTGTGTTAATTTTAAGTTCTTTTTTATTTTATTTTTGTATCATTACATTTCATTGTAATGATTATTTTCACGGGATCTGATATTTTTGAAAGAGATATTATGTTTATATAAAACATAGTATGACTCGCATAAGCACGATTTTGTCCTGCTATGGTTTTCGATTTAAGTAAACACTACGCGAAAACGATTGGTTAATGCCAAGGTCATTTTTCTGGCCCACGTGAAATTGCATTGTTTATTGCGAAATAGCCACGCGTTCCATCGTGCGCGCCTGAATTGACGTCTTAGTTTAGTTTAAAAATACTTAGATCCCCGTGAAATATTCAGTCGTACAATATATCTTCAAGAAGAAGGATATATTTCTATTATGTGCCGTAAAGAGTTGTATTTTTACATCTTTGGAGCTCGAGATGTTTTATCATAGATGACAGCTTGTTCAGAAGTTCATCTATTTTTTAGAATATAATAATTTATTCCCTGGAGAACTATACAAGTGACAAAGACATTCGATGGAAATTTAGTCTAAATTGAAACATTACAAGTTGTGGTTCAACGTGGAACTCTTGACGTTCGTATAAAGACTTCACCTGACATCATCATCCTCCATCTTGGAACGTCATCAAGATTCGAACCTGGATTCAGTTAAAATTATTTAGTGATAGGACTTGTATTTTTTCAGGACTAGGATAAATATTTGGATTGTCTTCACAAACTGTAAGTCCTGTTTCTATTTTCACCTTGTCACCGTGTTTTCTAGGGAAATAAATTATTTTGTTAAAACTTACAAAGCTTGTTGGTTTCACTCTTTTTCTTCTGTTACTTTTGAACCAGCCTATACGTAACACTAACTAAAACTATTGGAACCCAACATTTTTCTGAACAATGTCTCCCAAACCAAACATAAACAACCGGATAGAGATTCCGTGCTAACTCGAATGATTCAACGCATGCAAATCCGGTCAGGTCAAAATTTGGTAAGGGTTCATTTATCGCAACTGTGGTCATCTCGTGTGTTGGATGTTCAAATCTTTTGAAATACTCACAACATTCTCCGTATCCAAGAAAACTTCCGGGATAACATGCAACCATATCAACCGATATAACATCTTTATAATTGTATTTAGTATTCCATAATCCGCCGTGTCTGTATTCGATGCAGCTTAGCTGCACGTCTTCAAGAAACTCCAATCGTGTTGGTTTCCATTAATTTCTCTTCTGAGCAGCATGTGCAGCAACTGACGGAACGGTAAAACAATTACTGAGTAATCGTTTGACAGTGATTTCATCACCGATGACATAGTCATCATTCGCATATTTCAGTGCAAGATTTTTCATTTCGTCATGGAGATATTCTGTACGATAAATATCTCCATTAGGTCGTACAAACTGATCGTAGCGATTTTTATCGCTGTTCACAGATTCTGAACTCTGAAACAACCACACGGATACAGGGTCACTCTTACTGATATTTCTGATAAAATAAAACATATCGCCGCTATAGAATTTAACAGTTCGATTTTGTGGAAATATTGTTATATCCGAAGTCCACGCATGTGCATTATGATCAATAATTTCTATCGAAGTTCCATTTCTTTTATGTTTTGATTCGTGTAAAATCTCACTGGTTAATGTCTTCACTCTTATTGGAAATCTTAATTTTTTTCTAGTTCAGCAACATCTTTAATAGACGCTCCAGTATCTTTAACTGTTTCTGCCCATTCATTTATTTTTTTACGTCTTAGATCCGTTAAACCGTTTCCTCGTTTCGCATTTGTGAAATGTTCTGTAACTCGCTCAGCAACGCAATTCAGGTGAGAAATTTTCATTGGTAGAAGTTTATCGACGTTAGATTTATCATTCAGTGGATGTATCGCATAAACAACTGCCGTTACGGGATATGCTCGTTCATAATAAGGTCTATCAATTCCAGTCAGTATTCCTGTTTTGAATTTTTATTTATCGTTACAATACCTCCACTATGACCCTGATGAGACACGCGAACAGGATCACGTTTGTCACGGGTAATCCATGTGTTGTCGTCTGTCGCTACGATAAATTTTATTTGAAAAGTGTATTTTCGTTTAGCGTCGAGATAATTAATAATTGTCGCTGCTCGCTTGTCATTCATTGTAGCATCGACAAGACCATCGGCAACACCTTTGGTGTCGCGTACAATTCTGAATGTTGACCATACATGAGCTGTACCAACATCGCGAAATTCTCTCTTGGCTTCTCTGATGAGATTGATCAGAGTCTTATTCGTTAAATCAAATAAAAGCTCGCCTTAGTAATTGAGGGGTTATTCTGTCGAGATCGAATCTGGCTTTAGAGGGCTTAATCGCAGATAATCTCGTAAATTCCTCCATATTATAATTAAGCCAAATATATATCTAATTTGAAGATTGATTATATACATAATGATTGAAGCAAAGAATAAGTGTAAGTGGCTAATGATCGGTTCTTCAATTCCTTGTAACAGGACTTGCGTAAATGAATTCTGTGGATGTCACATGCACAGCGTTCGCAGGAAAAGTCTAGGAAAAAACCATGTTTGAAATGTGGTGTTGGGGTCAGAGGAAAAACGCAGTTGTGTGTGCAATGTGGTGGCAAAAATACAGAGAACTGAAACGATATTATTAATAAAATAATAATACCGATGTAATTAAATCTCCTATAAAAAGCGCCGAAGACTATCTCGTCAGAATTTCACCCCAACAACAAAATAATTTAGAACAATAATATTATTATATAAATGGAGCAAAATGAATTTTTAACACATCCCATCATCAAGAATTATGTGACATGTCGTGATGCTGTAATTAGGCACTGTCGATTAAAAAGACCAGTCGGTACTGTTGATAATGCCGGTTATCTCAGATTTAATGCTGGCGGAAAAACTATTGCTCACATAAATTCATGTTTTTATGGAATAATCGAAGATGGACTTGTGATCGATCATATTGATTCAGATCGGAAAAATAATTCTTTATGTAATTTACGAGCTACTACACAGATTCAGAAATGCAAATGTGGTGATACTAGTAAACACAAAAAAAAATTACAAGAAGGGTTGCTAAATCCGTAAACACGGAGACTGGCTAAGAAATAATATTTCAATCAATGAATGCGCTGGAAAATATTTTGATATTGTCACACCTTCAGTCCAAAGTGTCGCGGATAAAATATACAAATCAGCATATTCAAAAAATATAACTAAAAAATTAACATTTCAGTATCTCCCTGTTGTATTAGATGCAGACACTAACAAACCCGAATTTATTTAAACTCGATTTTGAATTTTGTTGTAGTTGTATGCAAAAACTCTCCGGATGAAGAAATATAACTCTGTCAAGCAAAGTTTACTACGCTGAGTAATCAAGCAGTAGTCTCTCTTGTATTTTATAATAAATTATGTTTATATAAATAATTATATTTTTTGCTGGGTATTATGTTTTTCAAAAAACATTATCTTTGTTTTCTGACTTTGTCAGGATTCTCGCCCTTCCCCTACTTTGTCTGGGATAATAATTAAGAAAAAAGAGAAAAACAGGCAGCGTCTCTAAGTGAGCTGTTTATGGATTACCAAATATCATATAAAATGACGTTCAGATGTAATTTAAGAAACTGAAGTGGGGAAAGGTTCCATACAAGAACATTCTTTCTGAATCTCAACCAGAAAAAAAATTTAAAAAAAATTCATAAAAGTAGTTCTGAAGAAATATTTATTCCTGAATCCGAATCAAAATAAAAGTATTTCTGGATCTGAAAAAAATATAAAAATATTTCTGAATCAGAATAAAAATAAAATTGAATCTGAACCTGTATCAGAAGAATATTTCTGAATCAGAATCTGAGTAAAAATATAAAAAATAAATCTGAATCTAAATTTAAAAAAAACAAAATTAAACAATAGCGTGATGTATTCAGATTCAGAAATATTATTATTCTGATACAGGTTCAGATTCATTTTTATTTTGATTCAGATTCAGATTCATTCAGAAATATTATTCTGATACAGGTTCAGGTTCATATTTAGTTTTATTCTGATTAGATTTATTTTTATTTTTATTCTGGTACAGATTTGGATTTATTTTTATTTTTATTCAGATTCTAATTTATTTTTATTTTAAACAAAATTTATTATATAATGAATTCGAAAATATTCCTGCAATTATTTCTGAGATTAGAAAATTAAATGACAAGGATATAGAATTATAAGAACAATTGGACCCTGAAAAAATCATAAATGATTTTGAAGCGCTACAGGAACGGAAATATGATGGGAGATATATACTAGCAGCCGAGTATTGAATCATTAAGTTACTTCAACAGGCCATGAAACAATCTCTACTTTATGTCGATGATGAGGATATTTAAAGATTTTTTTCACTCGCAAGCGCAATTGAGAACGTTAGATCGGAGTTATCACGCCAATATGAAACAAAAAAGATGATTGAGTTCACGTGTGCGACAGCTGAAGAAATTTATGTACGATTGTAAACTCAGTGACAAGGTCGCTACTGACGAGGTCACTGAGCTTGAAAGCGCTGTCACCAGTGACTATGGTAGCGAATAGTTATATGCTAAAATTTACCTGTGTGTTTATAAGAGCTCCGGTAGTCGTGGGGTTAAGGCGTCTGCGTACGGATCCACGAGTGGAAACTCTTCACACGTTCGAGTCTCGAAAAATGTGATAGACATATTGCCTTGCACTCGGCGACAGATGCTATTATAATGGGGGGGGGGCTCCTGCGTGCAGTTGATGACGAGATATACTTGTGTACGGGTGATTGTAAGATTGTAAAAAAAAACCTAATTCCAGGTGTAACTCGCCTGGCACCCCGAACCTCAAAACACCAGGGGTTCACTTAGGGAGTGTTTTTATTACTTCTATCGCGCTTAGCGATCCAACAATTGCAATAAGAAAGAAAAATATAGCAATTACCCAAAAAGATATATATCCGACGTCATTCAACTTGCTTGTCAGGTACTCTCTTCTTTATTTATTCTGATTCTGATTCAGATTATAATATTTATTCAGATAATAATATTTATATTTATTCTGATTATAATATTTACGCAGAATCAGATTTATTCTGATAATATTTATTTTTATTCTGATTATGCAGAAACAGATTATAATATTTATTCTGATAATAATATTTGTTCAGAATCAGATTTATTCTGATAATAATAATAATAATAATTATTCAGATTCAGATAATAATATTATTTTTATTCAGACTATAATATTTATTTTCAATTTCAGAGATATTTTTGTTATTTTGAGTATCATTTACCCATCAAATTATGAAATCTGGAAGATAAACGTGATTTTGAGTACCATTTACCCCATCAAATTACGAAATCTGGACGATAATTATAATTTTGAGTACCATTTACCCCATCACAATTAGAAAATCAGTCCGAAAACAATAAAATTAAAATTTTCATTATAATAATATTTATTGTTGTTGTTGGTCAGTACAAAATAATATTTTATTGTTTCAGCGTAATTTTATCACCAAAAATATAATTTTGAGAACCATTTACCCCATAAATTTTCAGAGTTTAGTCTGATTTTGATTTGTAGTCTGGTATTTCCCCCATCGATCTTTAGAGTTTAGTCTGATTTTGATTTGTAGTCTGGTATTTCCCCCATCGATCTTTAGAGTTTAGTCTGATTTTCGGTAAAAAATTAAAATTTCATTATAATATTTGTTCCGATTCTGATTCTGATTCAGATTATAATATTTATTCTGACACAGATTTAGACTATAATATTTATTTTTATTGCGATTCTGATTCAGATTCAGATTATAATATTTATTTTTTATTCTGATAATAATATTTATTCAGATTCAGATTATATTTATTTTTTATTCTGATTCTGGTTCAGATTATAATATTTATTCTGATAATAATAGTTATTCTCACTCAGGATTATAATATTTATTCTGATTCAGATAATAATATTTATTCAGATTCAGATTAAAATATTTAATCAGAATCAGATTATATTTATTCTGATTAAGAAATATTTTTATTTTTTGTTTTATTCAGATAATAATATTTATTCAGATTTAGATTGGAATATTTATTCTGATTCAGATTTTTTTTTCATTTTTTTCCCCCATTAATTCAGAATTTTTTATTATATCGATTACAACATCGAAAATCTTAATACTAAGTTTGTTTAGACAAAAATAGCACACCATCAGTTGTTGTGCAATGGTTAGTTTTTCTATCTACGCAATTATTCCATCCATTACATTTATTCGTGTAATTTAATTTGAGAAGGCATCAGTCACGATGACGCTCTATGAGCGTACATACAAACTTATTGCCAGAACTTCCTGTCGTAGGTCAAGTAAGCGTCCGGCCTGGTCAGTAAGTCTAAAATGTATCCGTGACAACAGCGGATTATGACATCGCAGATAAACCGGATTAAGGGGCACTGACACAATTTAAAACTCAGGAGGTACTTCGGGGGTAAATGAATATAATATATATCCCTGTTGTGCTTGTTTGGATTTTTCAGTATCTACTTGATAACTTCCATCAATAATATCACACACCAAATTAACTGCGATCGTTGAAGTGATATTGACAATTCCCGGTGATACATCACGACCACCGCCGTGTGGATGATTGTCATGCCTGAGAATAATCGCCGG
>JAECUM010025666.1:0-55206 GCA_016617855.1 Megalonaias nervosa
TATATATATATAAACTCAGATTAAATATTATAAACATAAAAGAGCAAACAATGTTGCACCCATATCAAAAAGCTCTTTCATTCTAAGGTGTAATTTTGATCACATTAAACATACATTATTGTGCTACAGTAATCTGCAGACAAATGCATCAGACTTTATTTGGTCTTTGAATGACATATAAACACATTAAGCGTCACGGAATTGTATAAATCCCTCTACTTATTAAATACATGTACTCGGGTTTCGTTTCTTGTGTACAACGATACCCGAGGGTGATTTATGTATAGTGTACATTATTTCGAAATAGTAAGTTCGGTTCATCCCTGCCGCACGTGCGAGGTGCTCTTGATGGGAAAAAAAACGATTTACATCTAGCAGACTACATCGTGTGTGTATAAATGTCCACCATAATGTGATATCTTCACATTACGGAACGTCTTGTCAGTAAGCAGTCTACTTAGAGACTTGCAATCTTCAGCTGAAGAGATATGTAATTTATAAATTCCTTATGTATGTTATTTCTTTTGTATATTGTAAGTTATTACTATTGTATTACCACGTTCATTTATGTATGTTTTCAATGTAGCTTTGGCTTGCGTAGTATAACGCAAATATTTTTCTATTCTTGTTTGTGTCTTAGCAAGAGATTTATATTAGCAATATAAGGTTGCATTTTTATTAAGAAACGTTTAGTACCATAGGAATTTCATCGGACACAGGTTCACTTCTGAACCTGTTTATTGATTCGTAATATTGTACCGATAATGTAATTTGTGTTACGTACTGTATATAGCGCCATTACGTTTCATCCTATATGTCCGTGTCATGAATAGTACACGGTATTTGATGTATTTTCAGCTGACCAGAGTGACCAGAGTGAACATAGCAGCTGTAGAGCTGACTAGAGTGACTAGAGTGACAAGGGTGTAGAGCTGACCAGACTGATCAGAGTAATCGTGGTCGACGTGGTACCAGCTACAGAGCTAACCACAGAAGTTAACCGTAGCAGCCGTAGAGCTGAGTGAACCGTGTCGCTGGTCAAGTAGGAGGCGATCGGGCGTTGCTGACCGAATTGGTGGGAGCGGATTGCTTGATTGACCAAGGAATTGAATGGTGGTCGGTGACTACCTGTAATGAAACTTACTTGATTGACCAGTGTGACTGGTAGCCAAGTGTTATTTTGACGGAGTACTTTTGGGTTACTCCATGTATGTAATCTTTTAGCCGTGGGCTAATTTTTAGGTTTTGTTATACCCATTGTTTTATGAGTGTATAAGATATTTTTGTATAATATCTCTCCAATCAATTCACCACATTTTACTATTTGAGTAAAACAATCTCATTTTTCACTAGTTGGGTGAATACATCATTTTTTTACTAATGAGTAAAACACACATTATTTTCATCGTGTGAAATTGCTGTGATTTGTTCACCTTTATCCTTGTACTATGTAAGGTCATTCATTTGTATTTATATTTGTTGCATTTTTAGGTTTCGTGGGTATTATGTTAATTTGTCTAATATTTGGACCCATACACGCACGTATCAATCATATTTATTTTCTTATTTCAATCATACATCAATAAACATTATATTTGTATTATCATCAATAGTGTTCTGTTTTAAGTCCTAAATCCCAACTCGGTTATCGTGTTACATTAAGATAATAATGTACTTGGACAATGAGAGTTAAATACCTTGCATCTGGATGCAGAGAGGCCGACACATAGCAAACATCTGAGTGACCTAGACTATTGAAGTATGTCACGTCGTTTAATTAGTACAAAATCTTATGACTTTTTTGGCTGAAATAGTAAATTGCTAGAAATAGATGAAAGTACTAGATTATTTCAATAGATCAGTGACTGAAATTTAATGGGTAGGAAAAGGATTCCATGCTGCACTAAGTGGGTCTCTGAACATAAAAAATGTTCTAACAAAGAAATGATGTGAAAATGGTACTTGTACACTTAACATGAATCTCTGAAAAGGATGAAATATTCAAATTATCTGAGTAAGAAATAATAGTAAATTATTAAAAGAAAAACATATGCAACCCGGCAACTCTTATCCATTATAAAAACAAGTACAAAAAGATCTTAAGAATTATTTAAACAATACCTGGAATTAAGATAAAAAAAGGAAAATACTTTGTTTTAATTATTTGGTAAAATCTAATTTTATTATAACCCAGACGTTTTTCTTACTAAAGCTACTAAAAGTCATATTTCTTCAGTTGCCGTGAATGAAGGTCCTAAATTACCAAAGTCATTTGGCTGGAAATGATGCTTAAAGGCACGCCATCATATTTAGATGATTCAGTGCAAGACCATGCAAGTAAAGTGCTTTGCTCATACTAGTAACAGCCAACATGTTCAATCTGAGTAGGGGTCTGACCATCAACCCAAGTATCACTAGTCTGTCACTCTAACCTCTCAGCCACTACCAAAGTAATAAGGGACATGTAAAAACCTGTCTATATTAAGTGCAAAATGAGCTTATACAAGCATTTTGTTCTATTCTTTTTGAAAACCATAATACCAGTTTGATAAAATGCAGTAAAAACCTTAAATTTTAATATATTCATATAAAATCACAAAAATAAGACACCATATCCATAATGTGAAGAAGTTCATTCTGAAAAATGATTACAGTATATGACTATTTTCTATCAAATCTGGCACAAAATGATGTACAGTTCACAGAGTAATTTCCAGTTGCTGGTTTTTGTCCCTGTAGGTGGCAATATCACAGATTGTGGAATGAAACTGGAACACCCCATGCTGTCCAATTTGGATGCAATCCCTAATTTTCCCTCAACTAAAAAGTGTTATGTAGTCCTACCAAAACTAGGATTTGTAAATAATGACTTTTCCAAATTGATTGATTCAGGAATGTCATGATTATTACCAATAGCTCATGTACTTAACATGTGCAGAAAAATACTGGTATTAGATTACTGACCACCAACAGTAATTGTTTTCCAATTAACCTTTTCCATATGCATCCCTCCTCCCCCACCTATGAGTGTTTTAATCAATCACTGTAACTGCCATGCACTACAAAAACTCTCAACTTATTATGTATCGTTCCACTTCCTATTTTGACACTACCCAATTTTGATGTAGTGTAATAAACACCCTTTCTCGAGAGGACACATCTCTCAATGATGTCACAGCCTCAACATTTCTTTACACTGATCAGCATGGAGTGACGAAGACAAAAGGATTTGTAAAAAATCATATCATTATTATTTATGAAGTGAAACAACGGATACATACCATGAACAAAATAATCCATTTCTCCAATTCTCTTTTCTCCAATCAGGAAGTCCTCTGAAAAATCTTTGCTATTCTGACAGGGTAAATAAAATTCCTGCCAAAACAAGCATCCAGTCTGCTGCTTAACATGTGTTAGCTATGTGACTCACAGCTGATAACTGCTTCTGCAATACTGTATAGAATCGTTCCTAGTGTTTTACATGGACCTGTCATTACTGATTTTCTGAGGTGGTTCTTGGGTATTTGAATTTGGGGGATGAACATGAAACACACACGTTTATTATATATTTCATAAATAAATCGGCATCCTCTATATTTTTGCTTATTTAAATAAACGTATTAGCATTTTGTTCTCAAAAATAGGCAATTTTACTTTAATAGTCAATTTTCAAAGAAGAGTATAAGAAAATTCATCATTGTCATTGGTTATCCGTATTGTGCCACAGTATTTGTTTCTTCTAAAGTAATGATAGGTATCACTAAGAGAGGGTTATATTTCGGAAAAGATGCCAGTAAGTACTTCAATGCGTCAAAACCTAGGAGTCCAGGATACAATCAATAGCGTTCCGATTAAACACCATGTCGCTTTTGTTTTTTGAGTGAGAGAAGAAAATGCTGCAGAATATAATATGAACTTAAACGAAGTTGTGAACGTATGAAATCGGGATTAAAATGGTAGCACTTGTATTTCTAATGACTGCCACAATGCTCTTAGTATTTACATTAGCAACTCAAACTTAAGTTTCCGGCTCAAGACCAGTATTAGAGGTATTTCAAAAGACATATCACAAGTCACTCATTAATTCTACGTTTTGTTAAGAATTACCACTATTGAAAACTTCTTAGATACAACAAATAATGGTATATATGTATGATGCTTCTAGGTGACTTATAGGCAGATTGTCCATCCCCCATCCCACTTCCCCGGCAGTTGAGATCCGTCACAATAATCACGGGCAGTAAGTTTGAAATATACTACTTCCGGGTCAATCTATTTTTACGTTGAAAGAAATATTAGCACACAATGGGGGGTAACTCAATCTATGTTATTCAATTCAATTCCATACTGAAGAAAGCGTAAATAAATAGGGAAAAGGCAATCATTTATTTTCAAAATGAATGTTTGTCAAGAATTTAACATTCAGCAGAGGAAATATGCACATATTTTATCGATATTTATTGCAAGAGTGCAGAAAAGGATGACGTGCTTTGTGGGCAGGATTCCATCTGCCCAGAAATCTTTAATCTGCCCACAAGACCGGTCGGAGGACAACAAAACTGCCTACAACCCACCTTTAACAGTAATAAGTTTACGCTACGTTAGGGGTGGGTATATTTACATTTCCATGATAACTCATTGGAATAGATTTAACACAACATACTTGAATATAAGTTTCGAAGTTATATCTTTGCTATATAGTAACTTTTTTTGGACAAGGTAATGCAAACATTGTTCGAATCACTTTGAATTTGTCTTGTTTCAGAAGTACTGGCCAATTTGGAATGTAACTAGGATATTGATACGTTTCCTGGAGATCACAATGGACGTTAGTATATTTGAAATCCCGAGAGTGCAGTTGTATGGATGACAGATCATGGACACCAACTATTAGAAGACTGTTTTCATTTCGTCCTTAGTATTATGAACTAAGAGTCGATTCCGATATGTCGCCAAAAAATATTTTATTTTCAATTGGTTTTCTTCTTAATATTGGAATGATTGAGTCAATATCTTGTAATTTGGAAGGTACGTCTTATATATGTACAGATATATTACAGATAGAAGATTTTCTACATTCCTTGCCAATCCCTGTAGTGAAAGTGACGCTTATTGGAACGAGAAATATCACGGAGTCCTTTCCTAATGGCCTTTTCCAAGATATCAGTTGGACGAATTTATCGGAACTTTCCCTTCATATGTTCACACGTATACGTTTAATTGATAAATCCTTTTTGAATGGACTGAACCACTTGAAATTTTTATCGATATCAGAATGCTACCTTCTTCAATTCATTGATCCTGAATTATTTGATTCTACCCCTGATCTTGAAGCATTACATTTGAATGGTGACGGCATATTAAGATTATCTGTTGTCGAAAATGCTCTAAAAGGAAAAATCAACAAATTGAAGTATCTGTCTTTACAGCGACTTCAAACAGACGTTCATGAAGCTAGTTTCATCGGAAAAAACTTTACCAATGCACTAGAAGGAAAAAAGCTTCTATACCTAGATGTCAGTTATGCCAATATAGGAGGAGTTTCTTTAGTTGACAGCTTACACGATGCATTATACAATTTAAGATATTTAAATATATCACATTCCAAACTTCCTGTGTATAGTATGTTGCGATCCGAGCTCTTTTATTCCCTCCCAAAACTTGAGGTGGCAGATATTAGTGGATGTCAAACGTACGTAACGAATCCTAGAGTAAACACAGTCAACATTGACAATTGTAACTTGCCTCAAGAACTGAAATATTTTTTTGTTGACAATGTTTTCGTATCTCAGAGAGAAATACGCTTACAACAAGAACAGCAATACACTGATTGCAGTTATTGTAATCGTTTGGAAGTCCTTGATTTGCGCAATAACAGACTTGCTCATTTCAACGTGACTATGACAGGAGCAGAGTGTTTCCTTGGACTGGTAAAAATCAACCTTTCGAAGAACGGCATGGAGTACATATCGCCATCAGTGCTAAGCAGCTTGTCTGCACTGAAGGTCTTGGACATGTCTGAAAACCAGCTGTATAAAATGCAACATATGGGTGATTTCAATAACTTACTGCGGAAGAACTCGATGCTGGAAGTAGTACACCTTCGAAAAAACCAACTTAATTCAATTCCAAACAACTTCCTCATTTCCAATAGCAGACTGCTGCTTCTTGATTTTAGAGACAACTACATTAACGAATTTAGTATCAACTTTAGCCATATCTTGAACTTGAAAATCATTGATTTAGGTAACAATCGGCTAGGAGGTCTGACTTCTAATACGTATCAAACATTGGAAGTACTTAATACACACCAAGCAAACGAGAGAGGAAGCAATCTGAGCTTCTTGAATAATAATCTTCTTTTACAGTCGCTTGATAGGAAAAGTATTACAGAAAGGTACGAATATGGTAACAATCCGAACGTGAGTTTGTGTCTTGAAGTCAAATTTAAGAATATTCCACAATACCTAACAATTGATTTATCTGATAATCCTATCGAATGCAGCTGTGAACATGAAGGCTTTCTGAATTGGGCTATCAATATAAAATTACGATTCATCAATGGGGAAAGTTTGGTTTGTAATTATGGAAACAGAAAGTCTCTCCTTGACAGGAAGTTGCATGAAAGTGTTGCATTTGATTGTTTGCTTCCTGTCCTTGTCATCAAAGCTATTTCAGGAACTCTGTCCGCCATTGTAATTTTCATCATTGCATTACTTGTGGTTCGTAAGATTCGCTTAAATCGTCGGAAGGCGGAAAACATTAAAATTCTAAAAAGGGAGATTAGAAACCGCCATCGCAATTTCAGTTACGTGGCATTTGTTCCCTTCTGCAGTCATGATTACGATGTGGTTGAAAACAATATATTACCAGCTCTTCGGACCTCCATAAAGAAAACACTGACTACAGACAAGGAAGTTCTTTGTACTGGAATGGAAAATTTCATACCTGGCAAGCTTATCATAGATGAAATACACAGATGCATCGATGAATGTCTAGTGGTAGTTCCCATTATAACATCTGCTTTCATCCAATCGCCATGGAGCCAGAATGAATGTTCAGTTGCGATTGAGAAACATCGAAAGGTATTGATTTTGATGGAGGAACAGACAGATATATCACAGGCCGGGACAACAGTTAAAAATCTGATTGAGAATTACACCAGAGCAACATGGTCAAAAAAGGAAGGGCAATTTTTGATTCATCCACCGTTAGATCTTGTTTGTGATAGAATAGTTACTGTAGTTGCTGAAACCCTGAATAAAGAAAAACAATATCAACGTCAAAGGCCTGGTAATTTAATTCCATTACTTAAGGAGAATCCGCCGTAATAGCCCCGACATATCTGCACAATAAAATGTATCTGATTGTTGGGAAAGTAGAACGTTTTTTTATGGTATTTTGTTCGATATATTACTGACAAATATATGGATGGAGAAGACCGCGTGTAACAGAGCTGAATAATGGGGGGTGGGGGGTGTTTTTAAGACTTGGCAGCTTTATAGCACCTGTTTTTGTCTTCTTTCTGAATTTGCTACCTTCACCTCGATAATTAACAATGTCTTCGAAAAGTTTGTCATACTTTTGGTATCAGTTTACACAGACGTAGTACCATGAAGTTATTATCACATTCGACAAGGTCAGAGAGCAAGGAATTGAGACTATTTTGTTGAACATGTGTCTCCTCATTGTATCATGCTCATGTCTTATTAGTTAATTATAACATAACTTCACTTCAGTGTAATGGTATTCAATCAAAGGGAAATAATTCTTCAAAAGTTGTTTCACATGTAAATAAACATTTTACTGCAGTGAAAGTCGTTGTTTTATTTGAACAAGGATTTCACAAGCAAACTCAAGTTCCTGCCTTGATAAGGCTCTTTCATATTTAAAAATTATTTTCACTTAGATTAAATAAATATAAATTGCATGAGTTTACTTGCACGGAAGAATTAACGATCGTCTTTTACAAATATTTCACAGAGACATAGTTTTGCTTTTTACGTTTCTCAACACCTGAAACCATATCCCGGTTAAATAAAATGTGTGTCCTTCAAAACCCACATTTATCATTGCAATCCATGTAAAATGAATTAAGTTTCATTGATGTTTCGGTGGGTTTCAAGAGATCTTGTTATTATCAATACCTGCTCCATGATTTAGCATTTGTATAACTAATACTGTTTGGGTGAAAAAGCAAACAAATATTAGCAAGAATACAATGATATAGACATCCAAAATACAAAAAGACGGAGGAGCCTGTGAAACCAACTTCCGGCAAGTATTTATATCATGACATAGAGCGCGCGAGCTGATCTATTTCACAAGTACAATGCCAACAAATGACATATATTGTTGTACATGTTCAAACCATGTAAGTAGATATAAGGACAAAACGTTACCTTGCACAAGTTCACGTACCGGAAAGACGACAAGTTTGGATAAAATGGTGCAAATTAGTGAGCCTTAAGCTCAAAACATATTGTCTTAGAAATTCTCGCTATGTGTATATATTTGCTTCAGACATCTAATAACCTTTATTAAAATGTCTCCTTTACGCCAGAAGCGCTTGTGACATACGTTTTTACTTAGCATGTACTGATTATAAATAAATAACCAACAATGAAAACGATTTTACCCTGTATAAAGTCAGGTCGGATTTTAACTTGTCTTTGCCAGTGTAAAGCAGTTTTATAGCAGTGTTTGTGTGTCTGCGTGTGTAAGAAAATGAATGTCCTTCGATGTTGTTGTAGTTGCAAATAGTGTTGCTTATCACAGGTTTATGGACTAGTTACAGTTGAAGGCTCAATATGCAGGCCAAGGCATGCTGGATGTTGAGATGACATCATTCATACACAACAATATTCCATTGTTCAGTCACAACGTGTGTGGGATGAATGCCTGTGAAGAATGCCTTTGTGTCATGTGTTTACACCATTTTTGTTTCTTTTCACTGTAGCATTATGATACGAATCTATCCACCAGTAACCTTGAAGTGGTAGATGCGTCAAATAATAATCTAGATGATCCAGAAGAATCTCATTGCAGTGTTTCATCCGATGAAGAACTAGAAGCCGAAGTAATACCTGTACCAGCAAGCTCTTTAAATGCATCAGTAATGCAACATGACTATTGTGGTGCAGTTTCAGAGGTATTTAATATTGGAAACCAAATGATGCAAACCCCGGTTTTAAAGACATTTAGGACAACACACACCCAAACATAACTTGAAGTATGGTGCAGTTACTCTGTTGCACAAATAGACTTAAGTGCATGTCATGGAACCAAGGATACCAGCATTCAAGTGGACATATCAACAATTACATATTATGGGATCAGAAATGATGATGACAAAGTGCTCTTCTATACCAGGATACCAAATGCAATGCCATTTGAAGCACTGTTTGATGAAGTAAAAGAAGATGCGAATAAACCAACAGGAATGGGGAACCATTATTAGCAGTACAAACATTGCATTTGAGGAGCAAGTTACGAAGGATTATGGGGATTGGCAACACTGTGATACCAATGGCTCTGGACGGCCTCGCTCACTGAGGCTGACTGATGAATTCTTCCTTGTACTCATGCGGCTGAGACTTGGAGTTTTGTTGGAGAATTTAGCGGACAGATTCCGGGTATCTACCAAGACATGTGGAACAATAATTAACAAGTGGATTGACTACCTTGATGTACAGTTTAGTTTCTTGGTGAAATGGCCAAGTAAAGATATAATGAAAAAAAAAATGCCTCATTCAATTAAAACAAATATTAAACCTGTCGTGTTATCATCGACTGCACTGAGATAAAAACTGAAACCCCAAGCTCCCTGGTGTTTTGGTTTGCCATGTATAGTGACAACAAATCACACATGACTTTTAAATCTTTAGTTGGTATAAATCCTGCAGGTGTGGTTACTTTTGTGTCAGACACAGGAAGTACAGGTGACAAGCAAATAAATATCTTATGTTTCATTTTCGACCTATGTAAGGAAGGTGATGCCATTATGGCAGATAAGGCGTTTTTGATATAAAACCAAACTACCCCCCAAAGTGTATAGATCTGATCAATCCTCCATCTAAAAGCAGCACGAAGAAGCTATCCAAGCGTGAACTTCGGCAGACTAAAAACATTGCTAATCTACGCATATATGTTGAAAGAGCAATAGAGACGATGAAAAGTTTCAGACTTTTTCAGGGTGTGATGCAAAAACATTCATGGCTAATCAGTCATCAAAAAATGTGGAAACTGTGCAAGATTTACTTGAGAGTTTTATTTAACTGAATGCTGAGATCTTCATTTCATGAATCATCCTTATTTGATGCTACTCCTGGTCTTGAAGCTTTACGTTTTCATGGGAACAGCCAATTGAGATTATCTGTTGTAGAAAATGCTCTGAAAGGAAAAGTAAACAAATTAAAATATCTGTCGTTACAGGAGCTTCAGCTAGGAGTTGACGAAGCTAGTTTCCTTGGTAAAAACTCTTTCGATGCTCTACCAGGATAAACGATTTTATACCTCGATATTAGTTATGATAATATAGCGGGAATTTCTTCAAATGTCAACTTTCAAGATGCATTTCACAGTTTAAGATATTTCAATGGATAACATTCCAAATTTTCTTGATACGGAATCACAAGAAGCAACATTGTTAATTCTTGGACAAACCTGGAGGTCGCAGGTTTTAGCGGTTGCCAAAGTTTCACGTAGAGTCCTAAGAAAGTCAAAATCAAAGAAACCAAATTTAGCATGCCTAAAGAATTTAAATATTGTTTCCTTGATAATGTGGTGCTATCACAAGCGGAAATACTCCTGCAATATGAAGAGCAAATTACTGAATGCGGAAGTGATAGTTTGGAAGTCTTTGATTTCAGTAATAACAGAGTTGCTCATTTCAACTTGAATATGACAGGAGTACAGTGATAAGCAGTTTCCTTGCACTGAAGATCTTGGACATGTCTGAAAACCAGCTCCGTAAAATGCAACATATGGACGATTTCAGTAACTTACTCATTGGGTTCCCGACACTTGAAGTGCTACGTCTTAGCAAAAACGAACTTAGTACAATTCCAAACAACTTCCTCATTTTCATTACCAGACTTCTGCTTCTTGATTTAACGGGGAATGGCATTACTGAATTTAGCTTGTCTTTTACCATATCTTGAATTTGAAAATCGTAGATTTTAGGCGAAAATCTGCTAGGGGGTCTGACTTCTAATATGTTTAAAACATTGGAAATATTGTATACATACCAAGGAAACGAAAACGAAAGCAATCCTAGCTTCTTGAATAAAAACATGCTTTTGCAGTCGCTTGATGGGAAAGGTATTACAGAAAGGTGCAATATGGTTACAATCCCAATGTGAGTTGGAGTCCTGAAGTCAAATGTAACAAAATTCCACAATACCTAAAGCTTGATTTATCCGAAATTCCTATCGAATGCAGGTGTGAAAATGATGGCTTTCTGAAACGAGCTGTCACTGCATGTCAACGGGGAAAGTTGGGTTTGTAATTATCGAAACAGGAAGTCTCTCCTTGACAGGAGAGTGCACGAGAGTGTTGTTGAATTTGATTGTTCAGTCCCTGCCTATGTCATCACATCTTTTTCAGCAAATATTTCCGTGATTGTAAGTTTAAGCGTCGTAAATATTTTCGTTCGTAGGATTCACGCAAATCGTCGCAAGGTGAAAAAAACATTGAAATTTAACAAGGGAGATTAGAAAACAATATATTACTAGCTCTTAAGACCTCGATAAAGAAAACACTAAATAAAGACAAGGAAGTTCTTTGTACTGGAATGGAAAGTTTCATACCTGGCATACTCATCACAGGTGAAATAAACAGATGCATCGATGAATGTCTAGTGGTAGCTTCCATTATAACATCAGCGTTCATCCAATCGCCATGGAGTCAGGACGAATGCAAAGTTGCGATTCAAAAACATCGAAAAGTATTGATACTGATGGAGGAACAGATATATCACAAGCCGGGACAACAGTTAAAAATCTGATTGATAATTACACCAGAGCAACACGATCAAATAAGGAGGGGCATTTTGTGATTCATCCACCTTAGATCTGGGTTGTGATAGATAAATTACTACAGCTGCTGAAACCTTGAACAAACAAATACAAGATCAACCTCGAACACCAGGTTATTTAATTTCATTGCTTGAAGTGAATCAGCCGTAATACCATGACATATCTGCATAACAAAATTGCTTCTGTTTTTGAGCACGTAGATAGATTTCTTTTGGTGTTTTATTCGATATATTTCTGACAAATTACAAGAATTCGAATAGGCCATACGTATATAACCCACTACCACTTACTAAAAGGAGAAGACCCACGAAAACGCATTTCTTGCAATGAACCATTCACTGTTAAGCACTTTATGTTGGAGTGTTTCGACCTCCAACCTACGCGCGATTAGTATTACAATGTACATGACGTTTGGGATCTCTTTTATACAGTGATCGTGGCTTGTATTATAGAATTCATGAAGGAAGTCAACATTTATTACAAGCTATAGCTTTTATGCTATCACCTTGAACAGTTTTATGTGATGTATATACCGTCCTTTAATTTTAATTACCGTTCATCTGTCTTCATTAACATACACAATTTACATTCCCCGTTGAGCTGCTTTTCTGTCCTAGGCTCTCGCTTAAATTGTGAGGAATTTATGGTTGTTTACTAAGCTAGTGATTCATTTTTTGCATCCAGATTTCTCACGATACACATTGTCGGACAATTAATGAATTCTTGAAACATTCATTTTTAAGATTGTTTAATTGAATTTGTAATTCCATTAAAGTTATTCAAGGATTGCTATCAGATTATCGTGTTAGAATGCACGCAGTAATTAATTTGTCTTTGTTTCAACTCTATGATTGTTTTAGGATCAATATCAAACTATCGTTTATTGTTTTGTCAAATCGCTGATAGCTAGCTAATGTTTTTCGTTTCCGTGCCGGGGGATGACACTCCAGGTACATCCTGTTGTTGATTATAAACCATCGAATCTCCAATTGATAATAGTATCTATCTTAGTCCCATGTGGTATGAATGCATTTTCCCTACTGGTTGACACATTTGTTTTCTAGCCGTATCAACAATTATAAAATTAAGCTCTAATTCGTCCATGATTAATACACCATTTACATTCCACCGTTGATCGGGAAGTTTTATATGTTACCCTTAGCATCTTATCATTTTGCTTTCAACTGATTCAATTTTCTATTGCTGGTCGATAAAAACCTTTATCTCTTTTAATTAATCCAAAATATCACATTTTGTATGGCGATGAATAGTCTAACAGTGCAGGAGCGCCGTAAAAATACAATCAATCAATCAATCAATCAATCAACCTCCGGATGTTTTCAACATTATATGCGCAGTACTCGTAATAACAAGGTTTTTCACATTGGGTTGTCGTTCCCATCACCAGCCACTTAATGCAGTGTTTTCTTGCCCGCGACATCATTATATATTAACCTACATGATCTTTAATTGAATATAAATTTACCTTAATTATATAATGAGCTGGTGGAATGTCGTAAAGGACTTAAGTTCGAATTTATTTTTCTGCCAACTGGATTTAAGGTCACGTATTTTCGATCAAAACGTGCCCAAGAAAATTAGAGAAATTGGAATAGGGTCTTAGAAACAGAGAAGAAGTAGGCAAGATAATCTGTGCTTAAGCCCCAGAAGGCTATTACAAGGTTTGATTTTGATAGCAAAAACCGACAAGAGAAAAGCCCCAAAATATCACATGATTTACGATTACGCGTGTAAATCTGCGCGGTTTTGGAGGAGTTTTGGTAAAATCGATCAGCCCACATTTGGTCAACGTTCCTGATTCATAATCTTGGAATTGATACATGTGACAATAGTTTCATCAATGCCTCGAAGAATGATAGAGGGTAAGTATGATGATTGATAAGATATACGTGTTTAGGAACAAATTTTGTATCGAACAAAGGGATTGATGGTCCCCATCATGATTGCCCAACGTAGCCACCACATGACGATTTTAGATAAAAACTCGAAGCTGGGATTGCTGACACGTATTGACAGGCTGCTTAAAAGCGTATCCAGTAACGGCGATAGTTTACTCGATGTATACGTTAAGCTGACGACATGGAAACTCTAGGGAGTGGTCACTTTCTGAGAAAATAGAAAATATAAATCAAAGCTACCCCAGATGATATGGAGTATATATCCAAATACATACAGACCGGTTTAAAACCATAACTACCAACACGACAGCACCGGAGTAGTTATTCCCCCACAAAGTATATCGTTTAGAAGAAGACTACATTAACGACTGCGCCATCTGCACTGTATAATTCATAATGCTTTTAGCAGCGATTACTTCAGAAGTAAACCAGTAACCGAGGCAGTAATTATAAGGGATTAGCACACTGTACTACATTCCCTGGCATCCTACCAGTCAGAAAGCAGAAATTGTTATTGCCACCACATAGAATCAATTACCAAACTCAACATCAAAGAAAATCCCCCCTCCGACATAATACATACATTAACGTCTATAAAACACACACAATATAGTACATAAAACATGAAACAACCACATGTATAAAATATACAGGATATAGAATGCATATATAAACTAACAGTCCCAACAAACAACCGACCCCTACCCTGAAATAAACAAAACAAAAATGAATATATCGCACACAACACATTTATCAAATAGGACTTTCATTCCGACCTAAGAAAAATATCTTCACACAAAAACTGGCGGCACTGGGTGGAACCAAATTGACATCCAAGCCTACAATGTCCAATTTGTTCTTTCTGTCTCCCTCTTTTTTTTAACTTAAACGAAAAACTAAGTTCACTGGATTTATATCATCACACGTACTTGTTATTGGTCATCACAAACCTGCCGGTGTATCTCCTTGGGTGTGCATGGTTGAGAATCAATGTCCCCTTATCCTCATAACTGGGGCTCAAATTAAGTTAACAAAACAAACTTTGGTATCATAACTGGTGGTCAAATTAAATCTTAGGGGTTTGATTAATTATATATTTACGGTGCATCAGCACTGTTAGGCTGTTTAGCAACATACAAAAGGTTATGTGTAGGATTAGTTAAAATTCATGCAAGGTTTCTTATCGACCAGCGATAAAAATCTCAAACAGTTAAAGCAAAATGATAAGATGGTAAAGGTAATACATAAAACTTCCCAAAAGAAAATGCTCAAGGTGATAGCATACAAATGATGTTTAGAATAAATGTTTACCTCGTTAAGGAATCGTATGAAACAAAAGACGTTTATTACATCAAAAATTTTCTTCATGTCAAGCACATTGTAGTACTGATTGCGCGTAGGTTGCAGGTTGAAACACTCTATCATAAAGTGCTCAACAGTGAATGGTTCATTGCAAGATACGCACTCTGGTGGGTCTTCGCCTGTTAGGATGTGGGAGTGGGCTATATAAGAATGATCAATTCGAATTCTTGCAATGACTACATCCTCCATACGGATGGTTCTAATGGGAAGGAATCCATTCTCCTAGGGTTGTCTTGTCTGTATAAAGATTGTTATTCACTGCATTATTAGATGATGACTGCCACTTCTGACTTATAGACTCTCTGATACTAGGTTTAAATCAGTATACGGTATTTTAAAATCAGACGGTTCTAGGGATAGCGCCATTTTAGCAGCAAAGTAAATGTATATTTAATTAAAGATTGTGTTGGTTATTATATAATGGCGTAACGGGCAAAAAAAAAGAAGCTTTAAGTGGCTGATGATGGGATCAACAATCTCATATAAAAACCCTTGTTAATACGTGTACTGTGGAGATAATTTTGAAAGCATTCGGGGGTAATATTTAGGGCCAAGACCTTGCATAAAATATTGTTTGGGTAGTAGCTTTGTGTTCCATGCGGTGGCAGAAAATGCAGAGCGCTAAAACGGTACTATAATAAAAGAACAGTTTGAGGTTGAGGCCACAAATATTAAAGATTGTGCAGATTATCTCAACATAAAAAATTATTACTTGCAATGCTTTGCATTGTTCCGCGGGTGATTAATAATATCTTTGTTATACATAATTATTACTTTGAACAAAATATAAAATATATACCAGTCGAGCAAGTATAAGTTGATGATTTGTTCCGAAGATATCGCAATCGCTGTGGTGTGATTTGAAATTGCCGTAGCAAAAGACCCATGGGCTTTATTAGTAAAACGGGTTAAAGATAAGGTAGTTTTAAGGCAACCAAGTATTACCATCATATATTTGTTTATGAATGTAATAACGGCTTCATTAATAACATCATTGTTATGAATCATATTAATAGTGATAATACTTGTGATCGGATAGAAAATCTTCAGACTATTAATCAGCGCGAGAATATCAGAAGGGGTAGCACTAGCAAATACAAAAAGAAAAACACGCGAAAGGTAGGCCTGATAAATTTATAAACCACTAAAAGAGAAGAATTTCCATCAATATCCTCTGCTGGAAAAAAATTTTGATTTGCATCCAAATTCAGTACAGAGTGTAGCTGTTTTTACAACTAATTCAGCTCCATCAAAGCGGTATAAGCAAAAAATAAGATTGCAGTATGTACATACTGTGCGATCGGCCGCAGAGTATACTACTCCGCTAAAAAAGAAATGATGCAATGAAGCATTTAGCTTGGTCTTGGTACGTACATACCTTATCAGGGCGTGATTTGCTACTGTGACCTGTGTCAAAATTTCGTTTTGCATGATGAGCTCATCCCATCACGTCTTTTTAAGGTATTTTGCAGTCCATCGAGGGTCTAAGAGGCCTCTGATTCCCGAATCTCTGATATATATATCAACACAAGATTACGCTCAGTAGCACTCTGCTTTGGCTCATGTTCCGTGATATTGATCTGTGATAAATTAGTAATTGTGCCAGTGCGGTCTCAAGAAACCGACCATTAGATGCCTTTATCGATGCAGGAAAGCTGATGTTGAATTCCTGCTGCGTTGACGTGTCTCATATCATTGTAGTCGTCGGTGGCGTTGTTAGCAATAATCTGCTCCAGTCGATTTGTTTTATCGGAGGTCATTATTATATTTAAACGGATTCGAAATCTGGCGTCGTCAATGACTTACTTACGGAATGATAATAGTTACTGATTGCAATAAATTCATCATTGGATATTTCACTGTTGTCCATCCCGATGATATCAGTATGGTGTAGAGGCATGTGCATTTGTTGTGGTCAATATCATTTATGTGTGTTTGTGTAATTTCTGACTACCACACGCTAATTTAATTTTCGCTACAATATTAAGAATACCAGCAACGCCGATAAGGTTAAGAATACCAGACACGCCGACGAATATAGACACCTTGATTTCAACTGCGGTGGCTATCGCGTATGTGGACGATAACATACCGATTAATTTATTTGCTCCAGCAATCTTTGCGTACACCGCATACACAACATCGCCAATACCGATGATATCAGTATGGTGTAGAGGCATGTGCAATTGTTGTGGTTGATATCATTTATGTGTGTTTGTGTAATTTCTGACTGCCACACGCTAATTTAATTTTCGCTAGAATATTAAGAATACCAGCAACGCCGATAAGGTTAAGAATACCAGCAACGCCAACGAATATAGACACCTCGATTTCAACAGCAGTTGCTATCGCGTATGTGGACGCTAACAAACCGATTAACGTTTTAACTCCAGCAATCTCTGCTTATACCGCATACACAATGTTGCCAATACCGATGATTCGTCTACTTTATTTTTTCTATTTTTGCTTTGTCATGTGCTCGTCGATACTATTTTTCAGCGATGCCTGCCGCGCACATGCCTGATTATAAACGAAGGTATGTTTAGGGTCTCGATAATTTGCATTCGTTATACAAGCAAAGAAATCAGCTGAGGTGTTCGCGCGACAAATTCAAGACACCATCAGTAAATTACCGAAGTTATGTTTTGGTCTTAGGGATTCAGTATGAATATTTCCTCGGCATTTTGATTTAGAACAACTGAAACGAGCTGAACACTGATAGCCTGAACACGATGGTGACCACAGAGGCTTGCTTGATTTTCGTGTTTTTTTGCTTTGACCATGTTGCAGATCTAGACCCCACCGTATGTACAGCATTGATGATGGGAGGCCCTATGGATTACACTGCTTCAAGTCTTCTAACAGGCTGGGCAACATAAGTAATTGTGTAGGATATATCTGCGACTGCTCTGTCAATCGCAGTAATTAACTTTCTAACATTGACCAAATCACTGATTTTTTATTTCATTCAGGCGAGCATTACGTCGACGACCATTCGACTTCCAAAGTTATCATAACTGATTTTATTGTGTGGTTGAATATTTTTCCAAATATTTGCAAAACTGTTAATAGGAACATTATACTCAGCTCGCAACGTGGCTAATTTATTACCAATTGTGACGTCTTTTCAGCCACCGTATTTCCTCATTGCGGCGTCATCGTCAGACGCTGGGTCTCGTTTAAGAACGCTCCTATTTCCTTTCATGCTGAGTTGATCGAATATTGTATCGCCGCTTTTAGCAACATGTTTACTGACCTCGTATTTGATCCCCGCTATAGATACGCTTGCTTCTCTGATTCTTCCGCCATCATTAAATACCATTATGTTATCGATGGTCGCATATGAAACTCCCTTGATAATATCGACCCACTTAATATTGCTCGTCTTTAACCATCGATACTTATCCTGAACAAAAACAAACAATTTAATCTCTGTCAACCGCAAGATCAGCAAACTCAACGTTAGTCGCATAATTTGACAAATCAATATCACCGAGACCATGTTTACCTTTGATCCTAACTTCATGCGCCCTTCTATAAATATCTGCTATTATAGATTCTGCACCTGTCTAAAATGACAGACGGTTATGCCGTTAGACTGCTATATAGTAGTGTATTCGTGTGCGGCTTCAAGCGGCACTGCTGTTGATCTTGATATAGAGCTAAGTACAGCAATAGCTGATGGACCACATATAGGTGGGTCTGTTAATGTCCGCGTTGGTAATGTTGAAGACCAGATGAGAGGAGCTATATCCACGGCAGCTACATATTTTAAAAAGTCTTCTGATGGCGCTAATCCGTACGAATCAAAATAAACAACATTGCGTGGATCAATTAGATATACAACCCAGTGAGCACCTGGACCAAAATGTCCATAGAATATTTATACCAATTTCAGCGCGGTTTGGTTGTTTTGGTAATTGATCGCGCATAAAATCTCTCAAAAGTTTATGATGCTTAATCGACATGGAGCATCATGTAAATCAAAATTGGACATGAAAATCTTGCTTAGCGAAATGTTCCTGAGATTCGCAGGCTTTGTGTGTACCATAAGGGGATCTCGCGTGGTAGTCGTAGTCCCCACCAGCCCGATTCTTCTCTTTCGATATCTTGGGGCCCGGCCCTAGACCCTGCCGCTTCGCTGTCTTCAATGGCATCCTGACAGCGGGTCTAATGGTACCACATGGCACCAAGTGCGGCTGCCTTTGCAACAGCTGGAGCTTCAGCGGAAATCAACAATCTTGCTTAGCAAAATGTTCCTGATATTCGCAGCCTTTGACTGTACTATAATGGTATCTATCCTAGTAGTCGTAGTACCCGTGCTCCCGTTTCTTATTTTTCGATATTTTGGGGTCTTTCCTGGACCCTGCCTCGTCTTCAGTGCCATACGGACAGCGGTTCCAATGGCACCAAGTGCGTCTGCGGTTGTAACAGGTGGAGATGCAGCAGCAATCAATGATGTTATAGCTGCAAGAAGTGGAAATATACTGCCAGTCTTTACTGTATCGATGATGGCACTTGTGGAAAGATTTTAACAACAGTTTTTGATTTACTGGTGTCATTAAAATGTTTCATTTGACGTTCGGCCAATGATGACTTATTTGGGCCTGTCAACGCTGTCAATTTTTGAAATATTGTTGTTCCACGATTCTTTGCCGATGCTGATTATATCTTTTCACAACATCATGAATGGTTCAATGACATGTTTCTGGGGGCGCTCCTAAACGAACGCGAAATGTTATGTCAACTACAGATTCTTTAAACAAATGCCGATTTTCCAGTGAGAAATATTTGATTGGATATAATGTTGTGAAATCCCGTTAAGATATCTGAAAAGCGGACGTAACATCCAAGTCATGTCCCATAAATCACAGGATTATATTGGAAATACGCGAAATGAAAATAATTAAGGGAAAAAAAAAACAAAATAAACAAACCTGAGGAATAAAGACGAAATCAGTATGGCAGCAGAAAATGCTGGCTAGGAGCCCATGCCTAACAGCTAAATAATAAAATGAATGAATCTTCCAGACAGGCGGAAGTGATTTACAGTCAGGAAACTCACCTGAACGACAAGATAAACATCCAAAACATTTTAGGATATTATGCTGAAAACAGCATTCGTCTACCGTTAAAAGATCAGATTAGCAATATTTGCGAAAAGATAGTATTATAATAGAAAACTATCATATGCAGAAACAAGACAACCCTCTGATTTGGAAATTCAATGAATGGAAAATAAGTCCCTTAACTACCATGCAATAATTGTTAACATATACGAGCCGTATGAAAAACATGGCTTTACATTGGATAACATTAATACAATAACAATAATAATTTTGAGAATGGGTTACAACCACTATCAAGTATTGGGAACAAAATATCTTGTCATAAAGGTCTGATTATGGAATAAATGGATGCATCCTAGTAATCCTACATGACGGATCATTCACCCAATTAAATTATATAACGAGACAAACATCGGTTCTCGACGTGTCACCATGCGCGCCAAAATAGCAAGGAGAGCGGAATGTCAAGCTTACAACAGGGACACTCTAGCGAGTGGCCACTTTCTGATAAAAAATGAAATATAAACCAAATTACCCCAATTGGTACGGGGTATATATCCAAATAGATACAGACCGGTTAAAACAATAAATACCAACATTACAGCACTGGAATAGTTATTGCTCAACAAAATATATAGTTTAGAAGACGACTACTTTAATGAATGCGCAATCTGCACTGTATAATTCATAACGCTGTTAGCAGCGATAAATTACTTCAGAACTAAACCAATAACCGAGGCAGTAATTATAAGGGATTAACACACAGTACTACATTCCCTGGCATCCGACCAATCAGAAAGCAGAAATTGTTATTGCCACCCCAGAAACATAGAATTAACACCCAAACTCTACATCAAAGAAAATGCCCCCTATCATAAGATAGATATAACATCTATAAAACACACAAAATATAGTTCAGAAAACACAGAACAAGCACATCTATAAAATATACAAGGTATTGCATACGTATGCAAACTAGCAGTCCCAAGAAAGCACCCACCGCTGCCCTTAAATAAACAAACCAATAATGAATATATCTTGCACAACACATTTATCAAATTGGACTTTTATTTGACCTAAGAAAGCCATCTTCAGACAAAGACTGGTTGCACTGGGAGGAACCAAATTGACATGCAAGCCTACACTGACGATTTTGTTTTCTCTCTCTCTATCATTTTTTACTTAATTGAAAAGGTTAGTTCGCTGCATTCAAATCACCGCATTTACTTGTGTTACTGGTCTTCACCAACTCGCATGTGTATCTTCTAGGTGTGCATGGTTGAGAATCAAACGTCCCCTTAACCTCATAACTGGGGCTCAAATTAAGTTAAAAAACAAACTTTGGTATCATAACAGGTGGTCAAATTAAATATTAGGGGGTTGATTGATGGAATATTTACGGAGCACCAGCACTGTTATGCTGTTTAGCGCATACAAAAGGTTACATGTAAGATTAATTAAAAGTAATAAAAGGTTTCTTATCAACTAGCGATAAACAAATCAGACAGCTAAAGGCAAAAAGATAAGATGGTAAAGGTAATATATAAAACTTCCCAATCAAGGAGGATATAAATGATATGCGTTAACGAAGACTTAGATGTAAAGGCATTGAATATAAATGACGGTGTATACATGACATAAAACTGCTCAAGGTGATAGCATATAAGTTATAGTTTAAGATAAATGTTTACTTCTTTCAAGAATCCTATAATGCAGGAGATATTTATTGTACACTGTATCAAAAATTCGTGCACATTGTAGTACTGATTGCGCTTAGGTTGCATGATGAAACACTCTATCATAAAGTGCTTAACATTGAACGGTTTATTGCATGAAACGCACTCTGGTGGGTCTTTACCTTTTAGCATATGGGAGTGGGTTATGTAGGTTTGTCCGATTCGAATTCTTGCAGTGACTCTTGCTGATGGTTCTGTGGGAAGGAATCCATTCTGCTAGGGTTGGCTTGATTGTATTTTGTTATTCACTTCATCATTCCATGTTATCTGCCACTTCTGATGTAAAGATTCTTTCATACTATATCTAAAATCAGAATACGGTATTTTAAAATCAGATGGTTCAAGTTATAGGGCCATTTTAGCAACGCGATCTGCTTTTTCATTACCTTTAATACCAATATGGCTGGGTAACCAAGAGTATACTATACCGTGGGAGGTACTCAGCTCAGTATGTTTCATGAGAATATTGGTTAATAATGGGTTCACCAGTTTTTAATTGTGTAGTGACTGTAGTAGTGATAGTGTGTCGGAGAAGATAATTCTGTTTAAAATACGTTTGCTTTCGATATATTGCAGGGCAAAGTCTAATGTTTAGATTTCGGCTGAAAAAATCGATGTATCGTTTGTTAGGCGAACTTGTGTTGTGTGATTTCCACTAACGAACGCTGCAGCAACCATTTCCTCATCCTTTGATCCATGCGTATAAAATCTTGCGTAGTTTTTAAATGAGGTGAGGAGTTCATCATAAGAGTTGTGGAAGATGGAAGGGTTGTCACAGATATTTTTTTCCATCGTGTAGCTTAAAAAGTACTTTTGGTTGCCTAAGTAGCCAGGGAGGTGTCTCAGAGAAGGAGTTTTTCTGAATTTTAGAAAGATCAATTTTTATACTGTGAGGGCTTGATGATGAATTGGGTCAATCATATTCAAGTATGGTTTTCTAGTTGAACCATAAACAAGGCATGCATAGTCCAGTTTGGAGCGAATAAACGTTCTATATAAATTGAGGATGACCTTATCATCATCATCCAAATCAGTGTGCGCTACTACTTTTAGTAAATCTATAGATTTCAAGAATTTAGTTTCAGGTTCTTTAGCTGTGGAATAAAAGTCAGTTTTCCGTCAAAGATATTACCTGAAAGCTCACAGTGTGAATTTCGGTTCATCGTAATGTCTTCGTAGCTGGCAGAAATGCATGCATACTATTTTTGACTTTAATACGGTTTTATTGACCTAATTTTGAATCTTATTCATATGTTATTGAAGTTGTCTTTTAATTGTATGCATCTGCTTTGATTGATAACATATTAAGAAATCACAAACGTGTAGAGAACAATCCACACCAGAAGCTGAACACTTGTTAATGCTAGTCATTTTAATTTTGAAAAGCGTTACAAGTAGCATGCTACCCTGGGTCATACCCATCACTTGCACGTACATATCAGAGAGGGTAGAACCACTCGTACCTTGGTTTCTCTGTTTGAGAGAAAATTTGATATAAAAGAGAGCATACGGCCTTTTAGACCCAGATCGTGCAGGTCATTCAGTATCCTGTACTTCCATATCGTGTCATACCCCTTTTCTAAATCAAAGAAAACCGCTACTAAATGTTCCTTCTTGATGCACGCATCGCGCACAAATGATTCAAGTCTTACCAGATATTTATTAGTGCTGCGGCCATATCGAAAGCCACTCTAAATATGAGATATTAAATTATTAGTTTCCAAGTACCATTGATCATTCGTTCCATTGTTTTGCATTCACAACTTCTCAGTGCAATGCGGTGATAGTTGCTAGGATCTGAGCTGTCTTTGCCTGGTTTGGGAAATGTTATTACTGTTGTTTCTTTCCATATCTTAGGTACACTACCAGCAATCCATAAATGAAATGAATATTTTTTAAAGAGATATTAATGATGATTCTGAAAGGTGTTTGAAAAACTGGTAATGTATTTGGTCAGGCCCAGTGGATGTGTCATCGGCTTTGGTTAAAGCCCCCATAAGCTCCAATAGTGAGAACAGTTGTTTATAACTTTCCGAGTTGATGGATGTGAATTTTAAACGTGACTTTTGTTCTTGCTTTTTAAACATCGAAAGGCTTCTAAGTAATTAGATGATGAGTAATGTTTCGAGAAACTGTCAGCTAGAAAATTGTTATAGTTCAATATCATTTGTCGGAAAGAATTTTTTTTTCCTTTCCATTTATTTTGCGGATAGCGTCCCAAAATTTCTTAAGGAAGGAGAGTATAAAGAAGAAGAATATTTCGTTTGCTTTCTGTCATCGTGCGGCGTGCTGTGGCCCGGAGAATACGGTATTTACTTAAATTTTTGGGCGTCGGACGATTATTAAATTTTCTGTGTGCTTCTCAGGATTGTCTAATGACAACTTTACATTCTTTAATATCCCAAGGTGGTTGGGTTCTTTTACAGTTCGTGGAGGACATGAAAAGGGAATCTCGATTAAAATAGATGTAGAAAGATTCTGAATAGGGTAATTAACGTTGCAATGGGTATCCTCGTTTTGCCTAGTTTAAACAGAGTGTGTCAAACTTAGCCCAATTCGCCTTCTTTATATTTCATTGTGGAATTGCGTCATGAATCGTAGAGTTAATATTTGCAGGGGAGATTAGAAATTGATCAGTGCTGTGAAGCGACCTTCCAAGCATAGGCAAAATGCAGGGAAGGAGAACAAATTGTCAAATCGATGCACGTATGTGTACCCGTTCCTGGGCGTAAGTACGTCGGAGATTTGGTGTTATTTCGACACAAATCTTGTCTAGAAATGAAGTCTTCTAGTTTTGACCTCTCACGTATGTGATTTGACCCCTATATGATGTTATGGGCATTAAAATGCCTTAGTAAAACAAATTTCGCGGGCAATTGTTGAACAAGATTTTCTTATTTGTTTGGTAGTAGGTTGGTGTTTGTTGGTGCATAAATAGAACAAAAATGTGCCAAGAGTGCACCTACCTTTTAGTCAACTCGTGTATGTGTAAGACATCAATAAAGTTTGAAATATTTGTACATATGATGCAACGTATAATTCTCAAGATTTATTTTCCCCATACATCCTTATACTTCCTCTGCCACTAGCATTATACAGACCAAGAGAGAAAATATATGCCTGCTAAACATCTGGCAGTACAATGTTTGTGATTACTTTTTCTTTTAAATTCATTCTTCAATTTTACTAATTGTGGAGGGTAGTAGAAAATCAGACCCAAAGTACCTTCTCAGTCTGCGTTTCATCACTCTTTAAAAGAACAAACATGCGCCTTAAAGTTAATAAAGTATATATTTCTACACCTATCACAGTCTGCGTCTCAAGCGTTTAACCTTTAACACCATTAAATTCATAACGGTAATTTTTCTAATCAAGGAAACATAGACGTCGGAGCTCCTCAAGCTAATGTCACTTATCCGTCTGCATAGAAACGATGTTTACCTCCACCTTAGGTGCATTCTGTCACTAGTCCTCAGGTCCTTTAATTGCAAACTACTGTTGGTTCTTTCCACTATTTCACACGTGTAAATGATACACAAATACGGCTTCATTGGAGATGGCATAGCTACATTGACTCCATTTTCAGATAGGCTTATAACCGTCTTCAGCTTGTGTATATAATTTGCTTGAAATTGTCATGCTTAGAATTCCTTGTTAGATGTAATCTACATTTCCCACAATTGTTTTAATAGCAAAGAGTTGGCTACTTTAGAATCGTCATTCATCTCTTGCACTGTATATTATTCGTTGACTTAACGTCCTATGATCAACGTATATAAGGATTCTATTCAATATATTACGTGACTGTTTTAGGGGAAATGAAGTCTGATTTACCCCAATTGCAATCTGAAATTATACGATCAGCATAGACCCTGGTAATCGGTGTTCTGTTAAAGGTGGATCTGGATCTATTCTTATGCAATAAAGTGAGCCTCATGGACTCATCACGTGCGTAGCTTCTTATTTTCTGCAAACTTGCCATGGTTATTTTGTTTATTTGCTTCTGTCATTTGGCCAAGTCAGAAATAATGTTTGCACAACATTAATCACAAATCGTCTTTCTGGTGGCGATTTTACATATAATTGTCTGTATAAAAGTTACAATTAAATTGTAATTTGAATGGATTCGCTGGAAACATTTACTATCACATTAGGACGTTAGGTGTATAACTCCAAAACAATTCATTATTTCTTTATTCCTGTTAAATGTCAGGACGTTGCAGCTGCAGAAATTACCCACCGTAGTGTTGCCCACCTCTCATTTAATATTTGTCTTAAAGAAAATGAAGTCACATCACGAGAGCTACAGGAATTGTGAAATACACAAACTGCTTCTAAATAATATTTTTATAAATCTCAATAAGTCCAACGAACCAAGATACTAAAATAAATCAGAACCATGCATGTATCAACAAATAATGCATCAAAAGAATCACTTTGTGGAAATATCGAAGGAAATAAAAGGTCTAGGTACGCAATTTGCTAAATCCAACCACTTGACTTTACACCACTTCCTGCTTACCACATTTGAACAATGTTAATCTTCCATAAGACGGCAAAGTCGCACTATAGTTTGTTGAAATATAACACCTGTACAGGCTGTAATAGGGAACGTTGCTTCTTTCGATATGACATTAAAATCCAATACCTATAAGAGATTTGGTTTTCGAACTTACTGCATTACTGGATATTACGATAATGCGGAGTCAAGTATGACTGTGTTGAATGCACAGCTCCTAAATCCAAAGATAACGAATATATAACAATTGTTAAAGTAATGAACATTAAGTATTTACATCTTTAATGTAATAAATCAGCCGATTCAATTTATGGGCAAAATAATTGAACTAATGAATATATATGACTTTTCGCCACGTCCAGCTACGAAAATAGCACACTGCAAATAAGCTGACACCGTCAAGACATTATTGAAACCTTCAACAATACCTTATAAAATTCTCACTGTAATTCGTGTATAAGGATTATATTTCTACTTCAATTTCAATTGTATGTTGTTGTAGGTATGAGTATCCTTATAGTTCCATGATAACAGCCTTTGGAATAGATTTCTCGTAACATACATGAATACAACATTTGAATTTATATCTTGAAATATTGTAAACGTTGTGGAAAAGTTAGAGCAAGAAGTGTTATAATCACTTTGAGTTCTTTTTATTTCAGAAGTAGTGAATTTTGTTTTCTAATTATGGAAACAAGAAGTCTCTCCTTGACAGCATGAAAGTGATGCATTTGACTGTTTGCTTCCCCTTATTGTCATAAAAACTGTTTCAGGAACTCTTTCCGTCATTGTAAGCTTCAGAGTTGTAATTATTTTGGTTCCTAACATTCGCTTAAATCGTCTCATGGCCAAAAACATTGAAATTCTAAAAAGGGAGATTAGAAACCGTCATCATATTTTCATTTACGTGGCATTTGTTTCCTACTGCAGTCATGATTACGATGTCGTTGAAAACAATATATTAATAGTTCTTAGGACCTCCATAAAGAAAACACTGAATAAAGAAAAGGAAGTTATTTGTACTGGAATGGAAAATTTTATACCTGGCTTGCTCATCATAGATGAAGTACACAGATGCATCGATGAATGTCTAGTGGTAGTTCCTATTATAACATCAGCGTTCATCCAATCGCCATGGAGCCAGAACGAATATTCAGTTGCGATTGTGTGTGCGTGATTTGGATTTTTAACGTAGCTTTAACAATTTTTAAGTAAAGAAACATCGAAAGTATTTAATTTGAAGGAGGAACATACAGATATATCACAAGCCGGGACAACAGTTACAAACCTGATTGAAAATTACACTAGAGCAACATGATCATCCGCCGCTAGATCTTGTTTGTGATAGAATAATTACTGTAGCTGCTGAAATCCTGAATAAACAAACACAGTATCAGCCTCAAACGCCAGGTAACATAATTCCATTACTTGAGAAGATCCGCCGTAATAGTTCTGATATATCTGCAAAGTAAAATTGATCTTACTGTTGTGCAAGTAGAACGTTTTGTTTAGGTGTTTTACTCCATATATTACTGAAAGATCACCCGATCTTGAATATTATCAACAAATCATATATGGATGGAGGAGACCGTGCATAACAGAGCAGAATAATGGGGTGTGTTTGTAAGACTTTTGACAGCTTTATTATATTTTTTTGTCTTCTTTCAGAATTTGCTATCTTGACCTAGATAATCAACAATGTCTTCGAAAAGTTTGCAGACACATGTGCTATCAGTTGACACAGACGTAGTACTATGAAGTTATTATCGCATTCGACAAGGTCAGAGAACGAGGGATTAAGACCATTTAGTTGAGAAAAGTAGCTCTTCCTTGTATCATGCACTTATCTTATGAATTACCCATAAATTAACTTTTCTGCAGTGGAATGTTACTCCATCAGACGGAAATAATTCTTCCAAAGTTGTTTCACACGTGGAAATATTTTACTGCAGTGAAAATCGTTGTTTTTGTTTTTTTAAACAAGGATTTCACAAGTAAACTAAATTTCCTGCCCTGATAAGACTGTTTCATATTGTAAAATTATTTTCCCTTAGATTAAGTAAAATATAAATTGTATGCTTTTACTTGCATGCAAGAAATAATGATCGTCTTTTTCCAATATTATATAGAGACATAGGTTTGCTATATTTTACGTTTCTCCACACCGAAAGCCATATCCTGGTTGCATAACAACGGTTTCCTTCAAAACCCGGATGCATCATTGCAATCGGTGTAAAGCTTAGTTTAGGTTATTTCATTGATGCTTCGTTTGGCTTTAAGACTTCTTGGTATTGTGTTGGTGTTGTGCATGTAACCCAGAAATTCATCGTGGAATCGCATATGTGAGTTTCTGTCGTTGTGAAGAATCCTAAACACCTGCTCCATGTGTTAGCATTGATAGAACTAAACACTGTTTGGGGGAAACAAAAAACAACTAGCAAGGGAACCACGATAAAAACAGCCACAATATACAAACTGACAGCTGTTAAATCACTTTTAAGTCGTTCTTATCCGTTGCTGGCTAAAGAAAAACAAGTCACAAATCACACGGAAATTTGCAGTTTTGGTAAGATAAACATTTGATATGACAAATTAACTGACACAAAAGAGCAAAACGGAAGCGAAACAGACTAAGCGCTGTCGAAATTAGCCGATACCGTTTACAAGGGCGCAATGCCAAAATATAAAAGTAGACAAACGAAAACAACACAAAACACTAAATTCGACTACTATATAAAGTCTACATTGTTTTGCTGTAGATATGTATAATATTAAAAAAATCAAGGTTCGGCGATGTTGAGCGGTGTTGCTTCTCAGTGTTAGCAAGGTGGGAATGGTTCGAACACTGGACCCCAATCGATTGCGTAATTAGGTGATCAATGCAATGTTGCCCAGCTACAATATTTTTCATCCTGGATAAAATATTTCCATCCTGGATGAAATATTTTGCTGAACTGGTTGGTTGCTCAAGATTGCATAAAGTTATGTTTTAAAGCAATATTGCGTCATTGAGTTGGTAATATTTAATAGCTTGCTAAACACTTTTTAAAATAAATTTTGACTATATTCGCATGTGTTCTTTAGCAGATCAAATCTATCATAAATCATCGGTAGAGGAAGAAGTGTATGCCCATGGAAAATACCCTAGTGTCTGCTTTTGTGAATGGATACTTAGAGAAATGTGCAACTATGTCCGGATCAAACGTAAATGATTTGAACATGGTTTATTTATCCTTTTCTGTTATTTTGTTTTCGTCGGCTTTTTGTTAGACTTTTATGTACAATGTTGTGTATCAATGGGCTGTGGATGAAGTACTGGGAAATTATGTTTTCGACGAAATGTTCTCTTTCTCTTCCTTTAGGAAGCTTTGCTGAGAGTTTTCTTGTGTCATTATTTAACGTGTTCATCGTTGACATTACTTCTTCTTGGCTGAAAAGAGACGATGGTTTATTTCTAAGTTTTATCGTATTTGAATGGCTTATGTCGTTTCAGATTAGTCAGTATCTTTGATGTTTATTTGGTATTACTTTATTTCAGGTTTTCAAGAGCCTATTAGAGACATGCCGAATAATTTGAGGCTTACCTTTGATTTAAAGACTTTTTGTTATCGTGCCATTGTTATGCATGTGACCCTGAAATTTAAATTGTCACAAACAGGAAACTATTGAAATAATTAAACGTCTTAGATCTATATTACAATTAAATTTTGTCCCTATGATTGGTTAGTAATTTTCTATCATGATAAAACTTGTGCTTTTATATTTTTCCTTTCAAGGACGATAAAATAATATTACATATGTGGATACAACCACGCAAAATGCCTTAAATTTATTGAACATTTAATGCCTGAAAATTTTCCACATTATTATTCATTTCAACGATACGCTATGGTCAGATTCAATAGAAACAATTACCAAATTTCCGCTGCTAATAACGGAACCATAATTTGAGCTTTAAACTAACACGCGCCATGTCAGACGGCTTCCTGTTAGATAGGTGCCGTTACCACGTTGAAATTGACATCGTCTTATGATGCTAGTTTATGACAGTGCTTACAATGGCCAATATCTTTTTTTCTGTACAACATCCGTTCAAGCTAATCCTTTGTTGGGGAGACACCATTTAAGTTTCAAAGGGTTATTTTTTTAAACACTTCTTGTGAAGAATGGATTAATTAAAAAAGTTCCCCATTCGGAAAGAACCATAAATTAAATGACCAGTCTCATACAGAAAACATGCAGTCAGATTTGCACTAAAGTTCGTAGCTGTGTACATGCATATTCAGACTTCTTAGTGGGTCGTTACTTTTCAAGGACTAAGCACGTAGTTTCATGTCATTGTAATTCAGTGTTTTCTGGGGTAGGGGTGTGGTTATTTTTGTTTTGTTTTATTTTGTTTTCTGTTTCTAAGGATTATTTTTTTGGTGGTTTCAAGCGTAAGTGGCTGGCATCGGAATTTTAACTGTACCTAACTCAGAGGATTACTTTTCATGTTTAAACATTAGCATAATATTGCACTATTCAGGAGAAGATCAACCTTGTCTCGCCAAATCTGGGTTAGATTTTTAAGATTTCTTTGAATAACGTAAAAACATAAACTTGTTGCAAAATGTGATAACCATCCTTTTGTAAATGAACAAGTACTGTCGTATTAGTACAGTTTTCGAGACATTGCGACGATGGTAATATTATCTAAAATTTGATTTGGCTTTTTATCTATTAGAGTCTTCATTAGATCTAGGTAATGTTCATAATCATATGATAACCATGTAGATCAATTGGTCTCTCTCTCTCTCTCTCTCTCTCTCTCTCTCTCTCTCTCTCTCAGCCTCTAAAGAGCATGCTTGCAGGGGTCATCCACAGGAGGCCACTCCCATTTGAATGAGACTGCTTCCACTATTCGATGGTCATCATCAACGACTCAGCGAGATGTATATGTATATTTCAAGAGAGAGAGAGAGAGAGAGAGAGTTTTATATATTGAATCGTAATGACCGAGTGGTTCCAAATCTGGATCGTTTGCTGATTTCAGATAATATTTCGATAAAATTTAGAAAACCATTCCAGCAATGCGATAATTTGGAGGATAAAGCCCGATAAATATTGCAAATATTGTTGATTAACTTTAAGATATTTGATTTAGAAGTTTAAGTTATATTTATATATGTACCTGTGCAAAATAGAAGAAAAAGCGGTCTTATGTGAATTAAACACACACAACCGTACTCCTGTCTTCTAGCTTCTCATGTCCTGATATAAGCGTGTAAAGGCAAATAACAATTCTAGTCTAGAAGCTAGATGTAGCAAATTTAACTGAACTGACAATAAAAAGGTCCCTCTCATTTCGACTTTTCTGTTAGAAAGCTTTTCATGGAGAATAATTTCTCGAAGAGAACAATTGATCTATTATCCTTCATCATAAAGTGTTTGTCGTTGTTGGGGTATTGGTCGAAGTAATGGTATTGATAACAGTTCTACTACAACTATCAGTACTAGTAACAGCGGAGGGGTTGACAGAGAATTGGTTATAGTCTTTTGTTTGTCGTTAGGCAATACTAGTACTAGCAGTGGTAGTAATGACTGGTTGACTAATTGATTGATTGTGTTTGTACGGCGCATCATCACTATAATGATATTTAGCGCCATACAGAAGGTTATATGTAGATTTATTCAAAAGTGATGAAAGGTTTCTCATCAGCCACTTAGATGCATAGTTGTACCTATTTATATGAGTGATGTAATTTTGTTTATATTTATAAATATGTTAATTACTGAGAGGGTTATTTGCATGTGTTACTGTTTATATGATCGATAGAATTGTGTGTATTTGTACCTATTTATATAATTGATAAAATTGAATGGATTTGAAACTATTTACATGATTGATATAATTATGTGTGTAATTGTACCCATTTATATGACTGATACAATTATGTGTTTAATGTTTAGTTCCCACTATCGTCGTCAGTCCTATCGTCATAGTAAGCCTGATTAAAGTAAAAACGGCTCTTCTTTGCTGCTTCCGTCTAATTGTTTATGTTGTCTTCATAAAGCACAATGCCAGGCCTTAACTGATGCAGTGCTGTGTGTATTCTACTTTTACTTACTTCTCAAACATGATACGCTCTGTGTCCAATTGTTTGGCTCTAATATATATATATATATATATATATATATATATATATATATATAGAGAGAGAGAGAGAGAGAGAGAGAGAGAGAGAGAGAGAGAGATTAACAGCCATACAAAAGAAAAAGCGTTAAACAGTCTCTTCTGAATTTTATATAATGGCCCTGATCATATGCCTCTGTAGCATAACAAAAATTAAACCATTTGTCATAGTTACCTCAACCCTTTCACGAGCACAAACAGTACACTGATACTTGTGTATTTGCATTATATTTCAAATATACCTTTTCGTTTCCAGTTTTGCGGCACAGAAACATGCCGCTTCATACACTAAACAGGATATCTATAGCTGTACAGTGGCGCGCTACTGAAGTAGATCGTTTCCTACTCAAAATAGGATCTCTATACCGAGCAAGAGGACAATATCAAATTACAAATGTCGTGGGTAAATCCCTTCTTTTTACATTGTGATACAGATCAGAACATCGGGCCACTTCCACCCAATTAAAATTCTCTTATAAAATAGGTGAATTCCCAATTATGTATTATAAAAAAATGGTATGATAAATATCATGACAACAAGAATATATATCGTCAACTCTGTAACCATCGCCTTGACTGTGCCAGTACTTATTTTGGGTGGACGTGACCATAAAGAATGCCTCAATGTATTTATGTAGCGATCCGTTAGCAAACAAATTGTAAATTTGAAAAGACTGATGCGTTACCCATGAGATCAAGTTTAAATTATCATACATGTGTACACATAAAATAGAATCAGAATCATTTCTGGAGGAGAAGGTATGTTCTATTTTATACATTTTTTCAGATTAATATTGTCGTCCAGTTATCATTGCCAGTTGCATTATCCGATGTAATTGAAACACCTTTTTGCAAACCCGTCTTTTTCAGGTTTTTCTCATTGTTGTATTGTATCCATATGTATGTTCAAATTTGGTTTAAGAATATGTATATTATATATTGTGCATTGTATTGTATTTTCTGTTTCATTATGTTTATTCTACAATTATCCATGTGATCGTCTCATTTGACCTATGTATACTGACAATGCCGCCTGTTCGTGAATGTTCTGCAATACGCATTATCAGGACTCTCTACCTGACTAGTCAATTTGTATTCATTGTTCTGCAACTCGTATTATCTATTCAGAGAGTAACTTTAAGCCTCAGCATGCGATATTTTGGGCTTTCTCTGGAAGGTGATTTTCTTATGTAATCGACTTTCGCTGAGTTGGTCTTGAAGACAAAGAAATATGATACAATAGGAAAGAAAAATAAAACTTATTCACTTTCGACATATATTGCAGTCATGAAGGCGCTTTCTTCACACCTTTGCAGGTATGATCACTTTCGCTGGAAAGTGAATTTTGTAAAGGTAAGAGTAAGCCATATATATATATATATATATATATATATATATATATATATATATATATATATATATATATATATATATACGGTGCGTTAGGCTGTTTTTCTTCTTCTTTGTACGCAGTAAAATGTTTTATTCGTTTAGAAACTAAGTCCTTATAACAGCTATCCTTTATGTCCAGGAAACATCTAACCAGTATCTACATGTTTTAATAAAATTGTATCCAAATATCCAACACAAGATTAGATATCTTGCTTGTAAACCATATATGGTCCCAGGTTTGGTGAATGGGCATATCGTCCTTTTAAAAACTACATTACCAATATAAGATTGTTGCATTTATTATTATTAATATATCTTTGTCCTTAAATCATTATATGCTGTAAGCATGAAAGAGTTCATTTAAGATATGTAATTAAACAAAACTAAGAAATTTCTCGCATCACAATTGTTCAGTATCAACATCCATAATCTCGACTTAGCCATCAGCGTCCACGCTATCATCGTTGTTGCTGTTATTCTTACCAGCTATTAAAGTGTTCCTATTGCAGTTATCAAAATAATAAATAAAGCAACAATTCCTCTTAAAGACATAATGAGAGTCTCAATAATGTATATTGCCTGATAAAATTCTGCAAAAAGCAAAAAGATTTGCTCTTACAACCTCCCTCATTTCATCTCCCTCTCTCTCTCTCTCTCTCTCTCTCTCTCTCTCTCTCACAAATTACCGTAAGAACATCCGCCATACAAATTAGCCTTTGTTACATCCACTGACATAACGAAACCACGAAGAAAAGGCTCAACACAACATAAGAGCAACGGAAAAATGATCATACCGCCTTTATTGAAAAGCGGAAAATATATTTACCTGTATGACCTTGTCACAAAATCGACGTCAATCGCCTGCTATTCATGTATCCCATATTTTAAATTCCAATGGTTTATTCACCTCTAGATCACACAAAGGCTGGACAGAAATTCCTTTAAGATATATTTTGCTTGTGTTAGATCAGAAAGCTGCATTTATCAAAGAGTGTTCCCCGTACAAACTGTACTGTAGAGTGAGAATAACCTTATTTAATCAACTAAAAAGATTTATGGAAAATATAAAATTAATGTTGTGGTATGATTTCGAGGAATCAATAAGTCATGAATGTCAATACTCTGTGAAGGAAAATAATTCTGTTATTGTTAAGGCTTATATTGGAAGGATTGCATAATCATTGTTGCGTTGTGCTGTATTTCGAGGGATTATTTAATCATGGTTTTGTGTGTGCTATGCGTAGTGCTGAATGGATTACATAATCGATGTTGTGTGGGTAAGATGGGTTGTGTTGGAGGGATTACATGATCATAGGTACAAGACACAAACGTTATGTAGAATATCTCAATGTTTTTTTGATATATGTAGTTTCGGCGGGTACAAAATATTACATTAGAAATACTGCACTTATATTACTAATACTACTGGTGCAGCTCTGTCATCCTATATGTTCTTATATGCTATGTAAAGTGAGGTAATATAACTGATTGAAACTGTGTGGTGTGGCAGTTTATAGCGACGTTCAGCATCGGGGTATGATGCCGTATACAGGTAGCATCATGTCCCACACAGTTACATTATCCTGACAGCAGCCCGACCAGTCTTAACACTAACCTAGTAATGCTGAGCGCCATGCGAGGCAGCTGCTAATACTAATGTACATGTCTTTGGTATGACTCGGCAGATGACTGAACCCACGACCTCTTGCATCCGTGGCGGAGGCTCTAACCACTTAGGCCACGGCAGCGCTCTATTGGAATTGTTCAAATGCATTATTGTATCAATTATAACTGTCGCAGCGAAACGTATTCAAAGCAAGAATTGGCGTTTTATTGCTAGATCCATTATTAGGAATTTCAAAGTCATGCTAAAGCTATCTCCCATTGTAAATAAAAACCCTTCTCACCTTTAGTTTTTAGGGAACACAGGAACGGTAAAGAATAAAGAGCATTCCGTTAAATATGGAATCAAAGCAAACTAAAAACGTATTTAATTAGCTAACTTAAGTTTAGTCAGTGAAGGCTAACATATTATGCAGTGGGTGACATCGAAAGTTGATGAACATCTAAAGTTTAGATGTTTTCTTGTCCTGAGGCTTAGGGTCATATCCGATTATATTAAAGCTCGGATTCATCAAACCTACTGGATCTGTATAATAATAATAATAATAATAATAATAATAATAATAATAATGAAACCATTACTTATGAGACCAGTACAGCGTACACAACTGGCCATCAAATTCAGGCAAGGCACCGACAAAAGAGGTCATAAGAAGCAGGTGTCATTTAAAAACAGGTTTGCCATTAAATTCATAAAGGTCATTTGTTAAAGAAATTACGACTACTAAAGTCTCCAACCACACCTTCTCAATATTAACTAGCAATGGTTGGCAAGTTTTATTATACGCACAATATTGTATGCAGAATACTACCCAAGAGTTTCAGCGTATTGAATCCCGGTATACTCTGCGCGAGATAGTCAATGCAGACAAATACACGGGAGATAATCAATGCAAACATATACACGGGAGATAATCAATGCAAACATATACACGGGAGATAATCAATGCAGACATATACACGGGAGATAATCAATGCAGACATATACACGGGAGATAATCAATGCAGACATATACACGGGAATTTTAGGATATAGAATTGTGTGGGAGAGGAGCCTGAAAGTATTTATTTTAATAACCAAAGACATTGTCTTGTGTGATTAGTTTTCAATTTTCAATCTCGATCTAAGGCTCTTTTAATCATTCCATATTGCTAAATGGCTCTCTCTATGTCACTCAAGGGAATGTGAATGTATGCGTCTTCTTGCAGTTGATCAAAAAAATCCTGGGATTTTCTCCAACAAATACATTGACTGGTCTTGGACACTATTTTATGTTGTCGTTTGAAATGTATTTGCATGTGTAAAAGGTAAATGCTTTAAATGAAAATGAAAATGGTAAGATTAATATTGAAGGCAATATAAATGCATCATGCTAAAAACACATTACTTGTATTTTAGAGAAAAACCAAGCTCGCACCGAAATAATAGAAGACTTAGAGTTGATGGAATAAAGCTCAGAAACAAACTTCCTATATTATGTACATCTCCCTTTTCTGTTTCATGTAATTAAGAGGACGTCTCCGTCATAACAAATTGCGAGAAAGAGGGTAATTTCCTGTTCTAATATTTATGTCATCATCAGGGACAGTAGCAGTGTTGTCGTCAGTCGACTCGTCTTAGTCAGTCTGATTAAAGGAGCAAGCACAGTTTCTTGCCATTATTTACAGCAACATCGTCATTACCTTTATGCTAATATTTAAACTTTCATATATATATATATATATATATATATATATATATATATATATATATATATATATATATATATATATACGGCCTTAGAATAAGAAAGTGTTAAATAGTCCCCACTCGGAATTGTATCATTGCCCTGGTCATATGCTCGTGTACATACCATAAATTATACCATTTTAACTATTTACTTTCACCCCTCCTACGAGCACAAACAGTACAGTGATATTTGCGTGCTTACGTAGGATTTCAAATATAAATTTCGCTTCCAGTTTGCGGTACTGAAAGATATCTCTCGTACACTAAATCGAATCTCTATGGCTCTACACTGGTACGCTAATGAGGCAAATCGCTTTGTATACACAAAAAAAAAGGATTTCTATAGCGGGGAAGACCTCACTATCATGTTACAATTTTTGTGGTAATTCCCGTTCTTGTTACGTTGTGATATACGGTAGAATAGTGTGGCGCATCCACCCAATTAAAATTTTCTTCTAAAATAGATTAATTCACACTAAAATAAATATATATATATATATATATATATATATATATATATATATATATATATATATATATATATATATATATTGTTACGTATAGGCTCGTTTAAAAGTAACAAAAGAAAAGAGCGAAGACAACAAGCTTTGTAAGTTTTAACAAAAATAATTTATTTCCCTAGAAAACACGGTGAAAAGGTGAAAATATGAAATAGGACTTACGGTTTGTGAAGAAAATCCAAAACATTTATCCTAGAATTGTGAAAATATAGAAGTCCTCTCAATAAACAGTTCTAACTGAATCAAATTTGAATCTCAAGTTGGTTCCAAGATGGAGGATGATGACGTCATATGAAGTATTTACACAAATGTCCAGAATTTCACGTGGAACCACAATTTGTACTGTTCTGTTCCAATTTAGAATCATTTTCACTGAAAGTCTTTGTCCTAAGCCACTTGTGTAGTTCTCCAGGGAAAATAATTGTTATTTAAAAAGTAGATGAACTCCTATAGCTGTCTTCTATAACAAGACATATCTCGAGCTCTGCAGATGTAAGGAAAAATGATCTCTTTCCAGCACAAGAGAAAGAATACCTTGTTCTTCAAGGTATAAGAACGACTCTGACTATTTCACAGGTATCTAAGTGCTTATAAACTGAAACTAAAACGTCATTTCACGAAAAACGCGTGGTTATTTCAACATCTAACAATCACATTACATGATATAATGATATATGCTTAGAAAATGACATTGGCCACAACCAATCGTTCACGCCGGTTGTTTATCAAGCCAGCAATCTAAAAAAAATTGCTTACGAAAGCCGAGAGTCACATTTACGTTCTAAATAAACACACGACGTTTCTTTCAAAATATCAGACCCTGTGAACATAATCATCATTATAATAATATGCAATGACACAAAAATGAAATAAAAAGAATTAAAATTGTAACACACAAGTAATTAAATTACATGGTCGTAACAATATATATATATATATATATATATATATATATATATATATATATATATATATATATATATACGCTAAAAGCATCGCTTTGATTATGCCATTACACATTTAAGGCGGAAATGACGATATAAAATACCTCAGTGGATTTACATAGCGATCCGTTATAAAACAATTTGTAAATTTAATAAGTCGGAAAATTTCCCAAGAGACTAACTTCTAACTTATCAAACATGGGTACAAATACAATTCAAGTTGAATCGTGCATGGAGGAGAAGGTATGTTCTATTTTATAATTCATTTTCAGATTAGTATTATCGTCTTGTGGTTCTTGCAGTAGTAAAAGAGAATAAAGCATTAATAGTGGCAATATTATTAAATACTGAATTATTATTGGCTGGAATATTATTAAGTATTGTAGTAAGAATAACATCAATAGTACTATGGAATGTAGTGGTAATAGTGGCAATTTTATTAGCTGTTGCAGTAGTACTAGTGCTAATTTCATTATCTATGGTATCTTAAAAAAGGTCGCGACTGGTCTATTTAGTCTTAATTAGTCTCAGTAATTTTCTCACTGAAGTAGTACATGCATAAATATGTTCAAATTAGGTTTAAGAGCATGACTTTGTATATGCTATATGCTGTGCATTTTATTTTTGTTTTGTTCTATATTGTTTATTCTAAATTTATCCACGTGTTTATTCTACACTTATCCATGTGATCGTCTTCTTTGACCTTTGTATACTGAACATGTCATTTCGTCAATGTTTTACGACTCGTATTATCACGATTCTCTAATCAGGTTGGATTCAGTGCTCTGAAACCATCATTTCATGGCCTATCTAGTCAATTTGTATTCATTGTTCAGCAACTCGTTTTATCGTAGCTCTCTATTCAGTTTGAATTCAGCTTATTATACGTATCAATCATGGAAATACTGTATACATACCAAGCAAACAATAACGGAATCAATCTTAGTTTCTTTAATAACAATCTGCTTTTGCAGTCACTTGACAGGAAAATATTGCAGAAAAGTATTGATATGGTTACGATCCCAATGTGAGTTTGAGTCTTGAAGTCAAATGTTACACAATTCCGCAATACCTAAAGCTAAATTTATCAGAAAATCCTATCGAATGCAGATGTGAAAATGATGGCTTTATGAAATGGGTTGTCAATACGAAGATAAGATTCGTAAATTGGGAACGTTTGATTTGTAATTATGGAAATATAAGGTCTCTATTTGACACAAGATTGCATGAAAATGTTGTATTAGATTGTCTGCTTTCTGTCCTTGTCATCAAAGTTATTTCAGCAACTCTTTCTGTCATTCTAAGTTTAAGCTTTGTGATTGTTTTGGTTTGTGAGATTCTCGCTAAACGTCGCAAGCGGGGAAACCATTGATATTCTAGAAAGGGAGATTAGAAAACGTAATCATAATTTCAGATCCGTGGCATTTATTCCCTACTGCAGTCATGATTTCGATGTCGTTGAAAGCATTATATTACCAGATCTTATGATCTCCATAAAGAAAACACTGAATACAAACAAGGAAGTTCTTTGTACTTGAATGGAAAATTTCATACCTGGCATGCTCGTCATAGATGAAATACGTAGAAGCATCGATGAATGTCTAGTAATAGTTCCCATTATACACCACCTTTCATCTAATCGCCATAGAGCCAGAACGAATGTTCAGTTGCGACTGAGAAACATCAAAAGGTATTGATATTGATGGAGGAACAGAGAGATATATCACAGGCCGGGACAACAGTTAAAAATCTGATTAAGAATTAAACCAGAGTAACTTGGTGAAATAAGGACGGTCACTTTATGATTCATCTACCGTTTGATCTTGTTTGTGTCAGAATAATTACTGTAGTTACGGAAAACCCTGAGGAATCATATACAAGATCAACCTCGAACGCCAGGTAATTTAATTCCATTACTTGAAGTGAATCCGCCGTAATAGCCATAACATATTTGCACAACAAAGTTGCTGTTATTGTTGAGCACGTATAATGATTTCTTTTGGCTTTTTATTCGATGTATTCCTGAAAAATTACCCGATTCTGAACTTTTTCAAAGTTTCAAATATGGATGGGGAAGGCCGTGTGTAAGACCAGGATACTGAAGTGGATTTGTCAGACTTGACAGCTTTTATAACAGCGGTTTTGTCTTATTTTGGAATGTACTACTTTGATCAATATAGTCAGTTGTGTCTTTATGTCTGCTGATACTTCTGCTGTTAGTTTACACATATAGTGTACCACAATGTTCTTACCACAGACGACAAGGCCAGAAAATCAGGAATTGATACAATTTAACTGATACAATATCTCTTCTTGAATCAGGAACTTATCTTATAATTAAATACAAATTACATTCTCTTAAGTGCAATTTTATTCCATGAAAGTGAAATAACTGTTACAATATTGTTTCACATGTGTGGAAACACTTTATTAACAAGAAAGTCTTTGTATTATGTTAACAAGGATTTCATAACTAATCTAAAGTTCCTGCCCGTGAAATTTTTTTTTAATTTAAACTATTTTCTCCCTTCGATGAAGCAATATACAAATTTATAGCGTTACTTTCGTGCAGAAAATAATAAAATTTAATTTATTATATATATATATATATATATATATATATATATATATATATATATATATATATATATATATATATATGTCTTTGATTTAAGCAGATGTATTATATATAAGCCCTGTATGGTTTTCTTCAAAAGGCTTTCATTTATACTTTGAGTAATTTATATATTTTAACTTAGCTAGTGATCCGTTTTTTGCATCCAGTTTTCTCACGACAGACATTGTTGGAATGTTAATGAATTCTTGAAACATTCAATTTCAAGATTGTTTAACTGAATTCGTAATTCCAGGATTGCCGTAAAATTATTGTGTTAAAAAGTGCCCTGTGATTATTTTGTCCTTGTTTCAACTCTATGATGTCTTTAGGATCAAGATCAAACTCGCGTTTATTTTGTTTTGTGATATGGCTGATAGCCAGCTAATTTGTTTGGTACCATGCCGGAGCTGGCACTCCAGGCACATCCTTTGGTTGATTATAAACCATCTCATCAACAGCACAGTAATTGATAATGATATCTATCTTAGTTCCCTCTTGTGGGATTGCATTTTCTCTGCAGGCTATTACTCCCTTCCTGGCCGTATCAACAATTATAATATTAAGTTCTGCTTCGTACCTGATTTACCTTGTCCAACGGCACTTGTTGTCAGATGAAGCTTCATGTGCAAATTTGCCAGCGATTTTTCTGCCCATATCCTTTGCAAACGATATCTCTTCCTTATCGCTGCTTTCTGGTTTTGGCAGCCAGACCCTAGTTTGTGGTCTATGCGAAATTATTGCTACACTCACTGTCAGCGATGTCAGCATCCCCTTATCAAGCATGAACCCCAATAAAACTATTGGAGCCCAACCGTGTTTATCTTTTATTCTGAAGTCCAGTGGATTTATCTCCGGGTCTGGTCTATTCAAATGACGACAAAACCAAGCAGGAATATCTGGATAAAAAGTTTTCGTAAAATCAAATGAAGTGGTTTCAGAAAATCCAATTAAATCAATGGGATCCATCGTCAGCGGATCACATATTGCAATTCGAGGTCATTTCGTACATCGGATGAACAAATAGCTTAAAATACGGCTCGCGTTCGTCCTTTCCAAGAAAACTTGCATGATAACAAGCTATCATATCAAGATAAATTACATCATGGGGATTTTATTTTGTATTCCAAAGGCAACGTTGTATATTCTCAATAAAGACCAATGGCGTTGTACGCCAAGGATTGTTTTCTTTTATTTGCTGTGCAAAATGAGCAACGACAGATGACATTGTAAAACAGTTATTGAACAATTCATCTACGACGTTTATCCCTCTTTATATTTTAATGCTACCACTATCATCTGCTCATGAAGAGATTATGTGCGATAAGGCTTGCCAGATGATAACACTAACTGATCAAACCGGCCATTGGATTATGCATCACTGTGAAACGTCGAGACTAATACTTTATCGTTTATGATACCATTATAAAACGGTTTACGCTCGCGTAAGGACATTTATGGGAGGTGTGATTAGGTCTACAATTTCTCGCCAGTTTCGATGGGTAACACGCTGTCAAGTACCAATATATTTAAAGTTTTTAATCACGTGTTCTGCCCAGCAAATCGGAATGCTTTCGCACCGGCTGCGCGCGGAGGGATTCTCTCTGATAATTCCTTCTGGGGTGCGGACGTGTTTTCTTTTTCTGTAGAAACTTTTCCCACCTCCACCCCATCATACCTCCCTGTATATAATTGTTATATGCTATTGTTGTTAATAATATGTTGCTTTTTGTTTATGTTTTTGATTGTTTTCTCCATTTGTTCGGTTTTTAAGCGGTTACATCCGCAGTAATCTCTTACAATGTTATTCGGCTTCTACAGTCTCGTTCTTTTATACAACCACTCGTCTCAAGTGTTTCATTTGTTAACACCTTTACTTGATATATTTTGTTCGAACAGTTATATTGCTGTAAATACATAGTTGAGGCTGAGTCTGCTCAGTATATTCCATTTAAGTTTACGACGGTTGCAGCCTTATAAAAGTTCTGTATTATACTCTATTTCTCATTGTTGAATTTATTAACACGTTTACTCTATAGACTTTGTCCTTAATAGTTATGTCATGCTGTAAATACATAGTAAAATTTTGGTTGACTAATATCATTTATGTTCAATACAGAGTCACCAAAGTGGCCAGCATCAAACACAACGTTTCCCTTTGTTTTTATTATGTACCCATATTCTCCGACTTTGTAACATTTGCACGACTGACCAAGGGAATTCTGTTTTTTCACTCTCTATCTTCCTTTCGACTCTATCGATGTCAGAAAGAGTAGACTGGGGTATGCATATTTAATTTTACAATGCCATCCTACAAGTTAATAATATAGAACCCTGTGTTTTCGTTCACTTTCTTTCCGAGAACAACTTGCACCCCTCTTCTACATGTCCAAGAACACATCACATAAATACACTAAAAGTATTACGGTTATAAAATCTGGTAGTTTCTGAGGCGACAATTTTGTAAAGCTTCAGTCCACGCAAAGGGTGTGTGGTCGACTATCATTATTGCGGCACCTTTCGTTTGATCGTTGCAGGAACCGTACAAACTCTCGTCGGTACTATCGGAATTATTTTTTTCTTACACGGCGATGTCTTGACTCCCTTCTCTCTAACACTTTCGGCACATTCTCTTATTCTCTCTGCACGGAATTATGCTAGTCCATTTGCTCATCGCGCGTTTATAAAATATTGAGCTACAAAGATTAAGATACCAGATTGATTGATTGTATATTTACGGTGCACCAGAACTGTTAGGCTGTTTAGCGACATACAAAAGGTTTTATGTATGATCATTTAAAAATGATAAAAGGTCAGCAATATCAAAACCAAATAGTTGAAAGTTAAACAATAAGATGGTAAGGGTAATATATAAAGCTTCCCGATCAACGGGGGAATGTAAATGGTGTATGTTAATGAAGACAAATGAAAAGTTATTGAAATCAAGGGACGGTATATACATTACATAAAATGCTCAAGGTGATAGGATAAAGTTATTGCTTTTTATAAATGTTTACTTCCTTCATGAATTCTATAACAAGTGACGATTATTGTATGAGAAAGTTCCTTCATGTCATGCACATTGTAATACTGATCGCGCATAGGTTGAAGGTCGAAACACTCTATCATAAAGTGCTTAACAGTGAATGGTTCATTACAAGATATGCACTCTGGTGGGTCTTCGCCTTTTAGCATGTGGGAGTGGGTTACCAATTCGAATTCTTGCTATGACTAGCTCCTCTCTACTGATGGTTCTGCAAGAAGGTAACATTCTCTAGGGTTGGTTTGATTGCATGAAGTTTGTTATTTATTGCATCATTCCATGATGTATGCCACTTCTGACGTAAAGACTCTTTGATACTATGTTTAAAATCAGTATACGGATTTTGAAAATCAGATGGTTCCAGAGATAGGGCCATTTTAGGAGCGCGATCTGCTTTTTCATTACCTTTAATACCAATTTGGCTGGGTAACGAAGATTATACTATATTGTGGGAGATACTCAGCACAGTACATTTGATGAGAATATTGGTTAAAAATGGGTTTTCCAGTTTTATATTGCGTAGTGACTGGAGTACTGATAGTGAGCCTGAGAAGATAATGTTGTTTATAATACATTTGCTTTCGATATATTGCAGAGCAAGGTCTATTGCTCAGATTTCGCTGAAACAATGATGTATCATTTGGTAAGCTAACTTTTGTTGTGTGGTTTCCACTAACGAAGGCTGCAGCAGCCTTTTCCTCACCCTTTGATCCATCAGTAAAAAGTTTTGTCAAATTTGTAAATTCTGTGAGGAGTTCATGATAAGAGTTGTTTAAGATGGAAGGATTTGTCTCAGATTTGTTTCCAAAGTGTAGCGTAAAAATTGCTTTTGTTTGTTTAAGTAGCCATGGTGGTGTTTCGGAGTAAAATGTTTTCTGAATTTTAGCAAGAAGAATGTTAATACTGTCAAGAATGGATGATATTCTAATGTCAAAGGAAGGTATGGCGTTTGGTTTATTTTCATACAAGGTTTTGTATTTGGGTTGAAAAACAGGCGGAGATGCAGGGTTCAGTGGGTTTGATCTTAATTTGAGAGCATACTGTATAGAAGGCATTTCTCTACGATGTGACAAAGGTGGCTCGTTCACTTTAGCGAGGAGGTTTTCACATGGGGATGTTTTAAATGCTTCCAAAGCGAGTCTTATTCTTTAATGATGAATTGTGGCAAGGATCTTCAAGTTGGATTTTCTAGCTGAACCATAAACAAGGCAACCATAACCCATTTTGGAGCAAAATGAACGTTTTATATAAATTGAGGATGACATTTTAGAGGCACCCCAGTCAGAGTGCGCTACTACCTTAAGTAGATCTATAAATTTCAAACATTTAGCTTTCAGGTTCTTTAGGTGTGGAATACAAATCAGTTTTCTGTCGAAGATAATACCTAAAAACTTTGTTTCCTCAACAACTGGAATAGCGTTCGGTCCAGCTTGAGTTTAGATTCATCGTGATGTCTTCGTAACTAACATAAATGCATATATACCGATTTTGATTTCGAGAATTTGAAGCCGTTTCTACTGCCCCAATTTTTAATCTTGATGATATTTTGCTGTAGTTGTCTTTCAGTCGAATGCGTGTGCATTGATCGATAACATATTAGAAAATCAGTAACATATAAGGAGCAATCCACACCAGGAGCCAAACAATTTGATGATATTGATTTTGATGTTGCAAAGCCTCACAGATAAAATACTGCCGTGGGTCACAAGCATTTTCTGCTCGTGCATATCACATTTTGTGGGACCCACTCGTACTTTGAATTCTCTATCTGAAAAGACGTTTGATATGAAAGAGGGCAGACGGCCCTTTAGACCCAGATCATGCAGGTCATTTTGTATCCTGTACTTCCATGTCGTGTCATAGGTTCTAATTAAAACGAAAACCGCTACTAAATGTTCCTTCTTGATAAATACGTCGCGAATGAATGTGTCCAGTCTAACCAGGTGATCATTGGTACTGCGGCCATAATGAAAGCCACTTTGGTAAGGAGATATTAAATTGTTTCCAAGTACCATGCAAGCAGAGAATTGATGATTCGTTCAAATTGTTCTGCACACACAGCTCGTAAGTGCAATTGGTCTATAGTTGGAAGGATCCGTGCTATCTTTACCTGGTTTGGGAACTGGTATTACTGTTGCTTCTTTCTAAATTTTTGGTACATTACCAGTATTCCATAAATCATTGAAGATTTCCAGAAAAACTGTTAATGTTGGTTCTGGTAGTTGTTTCATAACTGGTAATGTATCTCGTCAGGCCCAGCGGATGTATCTTGGGCTTTATTTAAGATTCCATGAGCTCCGACAGTGAAAACGGTTGATTATAACAGTATGAGTTACTGGATGTGAATTTCAACCGTATCTTTTCTTATTGAATTTTTAATATTCGGAAGGCTTCGGAATAGTTAGATGATGAGGAATTTGTAGAGAAATTATCAGTAAGTATATTAATTATGTCATGTTTGGAATTGAAATTCTTGTTGTTTAGTTTCAGATGTCGTAAAGAATCGTGTTTTCGATTTTCATTTTTTTTGCTGATCGTTTCCCAAACTTTCTTTATAGAGGAACGAGAATTTAAGGCTGAAACATACTTTTTCCATGATGCTCTTTTACTTCCTTTAAGCGTGAGGCGAGCTTTGGTCCGAACAATACGGTATTTAGTTAAATTTTCTGGCTATGGACGATTATAAAATATTTTCAGTGCTTCTCAGCGTTATCTAATGGCTTCTTTACATTCTTTGATGAACCACTGTTTTTTGCTTTCTTTTACAGTTTGGTAACGACTTGAGAATGGATTACTCTGCAGTCTCGATTAAAACAGAAGTAAAATACTGAATTCGATCATTGCCGTTGAAAACGGTATCCTTGTTAAGTCTAGTTGTACAAAGTGTTTCAAACTTGGCCCAGTCGGCAATCTTTAAATTCCATTGTGGAACTGCTTCTTTGATTGTAACGTTGGTGTTCTTAAGAGAGATTGGAAAGTGGCCACTGCTGTGAAGGTCACCAGCGACCTTCCAATTATATTCCAAAAGTAGCGAGGGAGAACAAATTGTCAAATCGAAACACGTGAATGTACACGTTCCTGGGTGTAAATGGGTCAGTGATTTGGTGTTATATAGACACAAATCGGGTCTAGAAATGAAATCGTCTACTATTTTGCCCCTGTCTCTATTAAAAACATATCCTGTGACGGCCATAGATTATACAATGTATACGTTAAAAGATCCTAATAGTGATGTTCTTCAACCGATGCAAACCGGTATCTTATTATGGCCTTCATTAAGAACGATACTCAAAACTCAAAATATGTGGCCGATGCGGATACCATACTCATCAGGAGTCTGAGTGTAGAGAAACTGCGCATTGGGCCACCTGTGGAAAGAAGCACAACGCCAGTTGCAAAGATTATGATACCTGGAACCAGGCGAATGAAATACAGAGGGTAAATTATATTTCTAACATTCCCTATCCTGAGGCCAGAAAGCTTGTACAGGCAAGAACATCCCTTCCTGGCCTAGCCTTCTCCACTGTAGTGAAAAAACAATCCCAAAACAACGAAGGACGTTCAAACTCAGACAGATCCATCCGATTCACCATCAAGTTCTAATACCACCACCACCCCCCTTACCAAGCACAGACAAACAAGGCATCTACTCAAAGAACTTTCAATAATACCCCACCACCAAAATCACCAAAGGGTAAAAAGAAATTTCAAGGATATACTCAGCAAAAGGGGTCAGATGACCCCATTAAACTCTATAATAGGCTTTGGAGACATTGAGAACAAGGATGCAGAAGAAACTGATCCATGTGCTCAAAGTGGCTCCAGATCAACCACCAAAAAATGAATCCCCGTACTTCATCCAGAAAAATAACCACACAGATTGCCCACGCGAAACGTCTAATCTAGCTCCACAATCTCTACTGTAAACTTATAATTAAGAACACCATCATGTAATGGAACTGTCGAGGACTTAATGCCTATCAGCATTCCCGGCTTCGAATTTTTAGCTAAAACGGCAGTGTGCTGGCTACGCTGGGCAACCATGATGACCCCCATCAATCCCATCGTGTTCGACAATAAATGCGATCCTAAACACGTATGTCTTATCAACAATCACACTTGACCTTTGTCATTCTTCAACGGATTGATGAACATATTGTCACGTGGATCAATCCCAGGAATATCAATCAGGAACGTTGACCAAACGTGATCTGATCCATCTTGCAAAAACTCCTCCTTGGCCGCACAGATATACACGTGTAACTCTAAATCATATGATATGTTGGGGCGTTATTTTTGTCGGTTACTCCATCAAAATCACACCTTGCAGTAGACGTCTGAGGCCTAAGCATAGGTAATCGTGGAAACTTCTTCTCTGTTTCTAAGACCCTATTCTGATTTCTCTAATTTTCTTGGGCATGTTTTGATTGAGGATACTTGACCTTAATTCCAGTTAGCTGAAAATATTTCTCACTGAAATCTTTTGCGACATTCCATCAGCTGATTACATAATTAAAGAAAATGTATATTTAATTAAAGATCGTGTAGGTTATTATATAATGATCACGGAGAAAAAAATCTACTTTAAGTGGCTGATGATGGGATCGACAACCTAATGTGAAAAACCTTGTTATTACGAGTACTGTGCATGTAATGTTGAAAACATTCGGAGGTTGGTTGATTCATTGTATTTTTATGGATTATCAAAAGTTTATACGTAGGATAATTTAAAAGAGGTTAAAGGTTTTTTATCGACCAGGGATAGAACAATCAGACAATTAAAAGCAAAATGATAAGATGATAAGGGTAACATATAAGGCTTCCCGATCAACGGGGAATGTAAATAGATTGTGTCAATGAAGCTATAGATGAAAAGGCATTGAGTATGAAGGACGGTATAAACTTTAGACATAAATACTCAAGGTGATATCATTAAAGTTATATCTTAAAATAAATGTTTACTTCTTTCAGCAACTCCAAAATACACCAGAAGTTTATTGTATCAGAAAGTTCCTTCACGTCATGCACATTGTAGTACTGATCGCGCATAGGTTGGAAGTCGAAATACTCTATCATAAAGTGCTTAACACTGAATGGTTCATTGCAAGATACGCTCTCTGGTGGGTCTTCGTCTTTTAGCATGTGGAAGTGGGTTATATAAGTATGTCCAATTCGAATTCTTACAATGACTACCTCCTCCCCCCCCCCATGGTTCTGTAAGAATGAGTCCAGTCTCCTAGTGTTGGCTTGACTGCAAGAAGTTTGTTATTCACTTCATCATTCCGTGATGCCTGCCACTTCTGACGTAAAGACTCTTTGATACTATGTTTAAAATCAGTATACGGTATTTTAAAATTAGATGGTTCTAGTGATAAAACCATTTTGGAAGCTCATTATATAATTAAAGTAACTGTATATTCAATTAAAGCAACTGTATATTCAATTAATGATCGTGTAGGCTATTATATAATGATGTCAAGGGCGAAAAAACAGCTTTAAGTGGCTGATGATGGGATCGATAACTCCATGTGAAAAACCTTGTTATTAAGAGTATTGCGGATACAATTTTGAAAACATTCGGAGGTAATGTTTTTATGGCCAAGACCTTGCATAAAATATTGTGTGGGTGGTAGAGCTAATTCTGAGCTTTTGTGTTCCATGCGGTGGCAGAAAATACAGAGCGCTGAAACGGTACTTTGATAAAAGAAACGGTGGTGTGTTTGAAGCCACAAATATTAAAGATTGTGCAGATTATCTCAACAAAGAAAAATGTTACTGGCAAAGCTTTGCTTTGTTCGGCGGGTGATTAGTCATATTTCAGTTATATGTAATTATTAGCTTCAAGAAAATATAAAATATATACCAATGGAGCAAGTATAAGTTGATGATTTATTCCGAAGACATCCCAGTCGATGTGGTGTTATTTGAAATTGCCGTTGCAAAAGACCCATCCTCCTTATTAGCAAAACCGGTAAGAGTTAGTGTTATGAGAACAAAGTATCACTATCATGTATTTGTTTATGAATATATCAACAGCTCCATCAATAACATCTGTGTTATGGATCATATTAATGGTGATAATACTGGTAATCGGATAGAAAATCTGCAGGCTATTAATCAGCTCGAAAATATCAGACGGGGTAGTGCTAGCAAATACTAAATGAAGAATACGCGAAAGGTTGGCCAAATAAATTTCTAAACCGCTGAAAGAAAAATATTTCCATCAATATCCACTGCTGGAAAATATTTTTATGTTCATCCAAATTCAGTACCGAGTGAAGCTGATTTTACAACTATTTCAGCACAATCAAAGCCGTATAATCTCACAATAATATTGTTGCATATATATATATATATATATATATATATATATATATATATATATATATATATATATATATATATATATCCGATCACAGTAGGTAAATTCCTTGGCAGGGCATGATCTTCTCCTGTGCCCGGTACCAAAGCTTCCTATTCCTCAGTGACCCCACTATAGTCACGTCTTTCTAAGGTGTTTTTCAGTCAATCGGCGGTCTAAGAGACACCTGGGACCGGAATCACTAATATATATCAACACAAAATTACGCTCAGTACCACTCATCTTTAGCTCATGTTCATTGATACGGAACTTTGATAAACTAGTAATTGTGCCAGTACGGTCTCAAGAAACCGACCATTAGATACGATTATCCAAGTAGAAAAGCTGATGTTGAATTTCGGCTCATATCATTGCAGTCGTCGGCGGCGTTGTTAGGGATAATCTGACCCAGGCGAGTAGTTATTTCGGAGGCCATTATAATGTTTATACGGATTCTTGCCTCTTCTTCTCGCTGTTGCAGTTGAAAGAAAAAGACTTGTTTTGCTTCTTTCTGCTGTTGCAAAAATTTCTCCAATTCTTCTTTCTGCCTTTGTCTAAAATCTTCGACTTGCGGTAAGGAAGGAGAAGGTGGCGAAGGTACTGGTACCGGAACAAATTCTTGTGAAGAAGAGAGAAAATCCACTAAATCCCAATTAAAACAGTTCTCTTCTGCAAGTATGACTTTTTTTTGCTTTAGTAGCCGCTGCTATGCCATCACTCGTCGTCTCCACTATAAATAACCGCGGCCCACCTCATTCCGTTCACCTATTCTCATCGTAATATGTGGACTTACGTAGAATCGTCTACCCTCATATCGTCGATGCTGTTCAACCCGGATTATCCCATGTATGTGGAATCATCATGAGTTATCACGAAGATCACAGATACGGCCATTTGGAACCGAAGGATCTATGTGCAGATGCTGTCTGAAGCGAGTCTTAATCTACGGTCCGGATGTCAGACTCAATTTGAAGAAAAGAAGAAGACCAGTGCAATAATCCCTATGTTAACTCCGTGGTGTTAACAAATAGCTGAACGGCTCTTTTCAATGCAACTCCATTGCCTTGAAAAGATGTCCATTCTCGTTGCCCAAAATTGTTTTTGTCTTTCAATTGTATAGTTGTTTGTTTGTTTGTATATGTGTCTATGTCTGTCTATGCCTCTGTTGTGTTTGTCCCTCTAACACCCTTTTAACCCCTATACATTTCCCTTGTCGATAGATAGTCCCAAACCATTTTCATTTGTCGCTAAACAGCCCCACTTTTTTCTATTTCTCCTTGTCGCTAAACAGTCCCAACCAAGTTGAAGTCCTCTTTGTCGCCAAATCGTACAGGCTGTATTTTAATGGTAAGTTCCATTGTCGCCAAATCGTCTCCATTAATTACTTATGTCACCCCCATCTAGGTCGGCCACTTGTAAAACTGTTACCGTTTGTCCCTGTAAACTCTTTTGTCCCAATAAACTATTCCCTTCCTAAACTTATGGCCACCTATATACTATGATATGTTCCCATGTGTTCCCGGCACGCTAAGTCTATTGGCGCCACTATAAATGACATTTGTCTTCCAGGACACACATATAACTACTGTGGTTGATCGAGGGTCCCAGATGAGCTTATAGAACTTTTACAGAACTTTCTCAAACTCAACCTCTTATGCTGTTCATTGACAATTGAATATACCAGATCGTCGACTTCACCACCATATGCGAAATCACTCTGGGATTATATATAGAACGATGGGGTAGAATTGACCGCTGAGTACACCCCAAATTTCACATTCTCCGATATGTTACACTAACATTAACTCAATTAAGATAAAAAAAATAACTCGACTGTAATTCAATAAGAATGCGCTGTAGATACATTTGTTGCCGGATCAGACTAATTTGTGGAACAAATGTAACACATTGCATGCTAGAAAGCTTTCTGTCAGTTCCTGGTTGAATCATCTTTAACATCACTTGAGATGAAATCCTTTCAAGGTTGTTTCTATTATAGGTAATTACAACTATATTTGATAAAGAATCGCCATCGTTTGTATAAACTCTAATGCAGTCAATGCCAGAAATTTTATCTTAAATTTGATCATAAACGGTTTCTGAGATGTCCCTGAAATGCTGATACTCTGATATTTTAAGTAACCGTGATTTTTCAGAAGAGAACACATGCACACGCTAAGACAGTACATGCTTCTCCACGCATCGATATAAACACACGTTCACGGCAGGATATGAGAAAGGTTTTTATTTCTGCTTCTTGTTTTGCTCATAATTTTTGCTTATTGATTTACTTGCAAAGTCTTGCGCAGATTAATCCCAAAATCATGCACATGACCACATGCGCCCAACCCAATATACTTGTTTGCATATCTCTACCCCATTTTCCTCTTTATTCTGCCATAGAGTCTAGCATGTGTCCGTCATATCCGTATTCTTATGTTTTAAGGTGTTTAGAACAGATGCAGATGATCCAATCAGTTGATTCTGTTCTTTTCTTTGTTTTGCTCAAATTATCAAACTCCACTTTCCTCCAAGTAAATTTCATCTGCAGTTAACATGTTGATTTTACAAAATCCTTTCAGATGAAATTTGAATTAATCTCAGCATAAATATTTGAATATTGCATATACCGATACTTGTGGCTGCAGTCGACAAATTTTACAATGAGACCAACCATTTCATGTTCAGGGGGAGGAAGGCTAGGACTTATTTTAGAACCATGGTATTTTTTACTTTTCATAATTCATAGTCGTATAAGCGGCTATGAAATGACCATTAAAAATTTATATTGTACATGCAAGAAAAATTTGGAATGTCTGTTACGTTGATATGATGTATGAGTTGCTGAACGCGTCGCGTTATAAGAACATTAACACGGAATATATACGCAGACATTGACAAATTTTATTTAAAGTCGGTTTGCATTTACATAAAAAGACACATTATCTCAATGGAGCTATAGACGTTTTTGAGAACTACAATAATAAAATATCAATTAACTTAAAAATGAGAAATAGATATCCAGAGTTCAAATTTCGATCCACGAGAATTAGTCAGCTCATGTTAATAGATACACAATGGAGTGGGAGTTGTCAATAAGTTTCGTTTCTTGCAGATAAAAACGAGTTGTGTGCAATCGTCTCCGATAGCCTGTAAATACAACAGAAAGACATGACCTTGTGCTAATTACAAGTAAAATTCTAAACCAATAAATATAAAAAATTCAAACCTAATAGAAGAGAAAGCCTTCCAAATAAACATAGATATAAAGTACTACACAATAAAATTACTTAAACCGATGTGGTATCATTACAACGCAATAATATTTTAGGAAAGATTTATTTTTTTATAATAAATCTTCTTTTCAAACCTTGCAAATTATGACAGCTAAGATATCGAATTTGAACGAAATCTTTATTCATCATGATGGTACCTCGCGTTTATGCACTTAACTGAGTGAACAAGTCCAAATTATGTAAACTGCAAAGAAAGATAACTCAGATGAGAAAAATTCCCAATACAAATAGTCAAACTTTGTTTAAAACTTTTAAAGCAAAATATTATCTTCAAGTAAATAAAATATTTAATTTGTATTTAACTTGTCAACAAGTTTGCTTTTTTATATTTTCCTGACATAGAATAAACGGTTGTGCTTGAAAACGATGCATAGGAAGATGACTATGGTAAGATACCATTAGACCACCTCTTTCATGATGTACAATATCTGGATTAAGCGGCTTTATTTCTTTGCATGTATCGTTGTGACAGCCAGTTATTTCTAAGTTAGAGAAAATGGAGACTTAGCGAATTTAAGGCACATATGCAAATAAGATCATCATCATCATCATCATCATCATCATCATCATTATTATTATTATTATTGATATAAATCGATATAAGGGGTACATACATACATATGTACGTACATACATACATACATACATACATACATACATACATACATACATACATATTCAATTACGTAATCAGCTTTTAAGCATCTTTTTATGATGAAATACATTTTAAGAAATTTAAAAAGATTAAATTTTTCAATCTAATCTTTGTGCAGTGAAATAAATTGGTACAAAAGTTCCAGTTCTAGGACTTGATGTTTGCGATGGCGAAAGCGATTAATGCCCATGACCTACGGTTCCTCCCTAGCAT